>CM021101.1:578100202-578358195 GCA_007115665.2 Sequoiadendron giganteum
ATACACAAATTGCAACTAAGTGATGTGTTTAATGCATCTACAAGAAAAGAAATCATTGAAAAATATCAAAAGAGCAGTGAATTAATAGATGAAGTTGTAAAATCATTACAAGAGATCATTCTAGGAACTAATGTTGATACCTCTTTACCTACGGTGGAAAATTTCAAATTGATATTTGATCCCTTTAAGTAATACGCCTCCAGATTGAAAAGACAAGAAGAAACAAAGGTTGAATCAAGGATTAAAGAGAAAAAGTTGATGGATATCACAAAAAAATGTGCATCTACACATAAAAAGTTGAAGAATGCTTGAAGGAAGTACTAGTCTATAAGGGTGATGCAAAAACACTATTTTTGTATTGCATGAAGTGGCCAGATGCCACACAAGGGATAAAAGATGAAATAGACTTGATTGAGTCTCAGATAGACAATGCAACAAAAGCTTATGATATGGCATTGGATAGAGATGATAAGACCTAGTCTGCTATAGTGGACTTGCATGATAGATTCTTCACTTTGCAAAGTCAGAAGGAAGATATTATCAAGCAACTTGCGAAGCTAAGGGAATTGGTAAAAACGAAGCACAAACGAATCTCAAGTGCCCTTACCAGTACTAACAAAATTTTAAAGATCAATCCTACACCCGGTATTGTAGAAGAAGGAGAGAAAACATTGATAGAGCTTGAGTCTCTACACAAAATGCTTGCAACAGTGAAGAAGAGTTGGGAAGAAGGAAAATCTACCTAGTAAGCCATTATTCAGAAGCTTCCGGGGTCAACATCTTCGGGTTGATCATTTCTATTTCTATATATCTTCTAGTTTTTCATATTTTCATATTTTTTGTACATATGCAGATGTATAATGTGTTTTTTCTTGGTTAGCTTCCTAAGGGGGGGCTAGTTCATTTTGTGCATGTCTTGAGAGGAGCACCCTTTGCCCTTGATGTTAAAGGGGGAGAGATACTTGTGGAGAAATGTTTTGTTTTGGCACATGTTTCCATCAATGACAAAGGGGAGATTGTGGAAAGAATAAATAAGGTTGTCATTAATGATTTGTCATTTATGTCAACACTGCATGATGGAAGTTTATAGAAAAGTTATTTGGCAAAGTTTTTGGTTAAGTGTCTACACCGGTAGTCTTAGAACATAGTGCCCTCTAGTATTTTGGTTCACATTTTTCGCCCTGTTAGATTTACTTATGAGGTTCTAGTATGTTGTTCATGAATGAAACTGAAATCTTATTTGAGACTTTCAATTGTTTTGGATAAGTGGTTCAAAAGTTACAAGTAATAGAAGTTCGACAGATATGGTTTACACAATTTTTTTTGTGTACTATCTATTACCTAATTGGTTTGCATTCCTTCGTGAATTTGAGTTAGACATTGCTATTTTTTGAGAATATTTTTCAGGGGTCATTACTTTGTATTTTCCAGTTGTCGTGGCATTTCATGGTCCACGTATCCTATGGTGACATGATTAGTTGGAGTATTTTACTTTTTGGTTCTATGCTTGGCTGACTTGAGGTATACAAAGAGTTATGAAGATTAGATATATGTTGTAAATGAAAAAGGGAGTTGTTATAGGTCTATGCCAACCTATATTGCTTGTGTTTTGGGCATGAAGATAATGTTGGTTTGAATTGGGTTCCGACAAGGCACGTTTTGTATAGTTCAAGGATACATCTAATTAGGTTGACCTAATTGATTTTTGTGATGGAGTTCAATATATATACAGGGTTGATTTGAGTTGAGGAAAAATGGTTTTTGATAGATATATGATCCAAATACAAGCAGTAATCTGAAATCTTGCAGAATCATGTGAATAGGTTGAGTGTTGAGAAAAGGTGTGTGAATACAGAGCAAAGAAGAGACTTGTATTTTGAGTCGATTAGAGTGTGTTATGAGCTTCAAAGTATTTGAATCCATTGAATGTATTAGATGTATTTCTCTTAGTTCAAATTTTGGCCGTGAAACCATTTTCTTTGTATCTTTCTTTTCTCTGTAAACAGTGAGTTCACTTGGACAGTGAGCCTTTCTATAATATCTTATAACTGGTTATAATATATTTGAGTTAAACCTCACCATGGTTTTTCCATTTTTGAGTTTTCCTTGTAAAAATCCTAGTGTTCATGTGTTGTGTGTGCTATGGGTTATTTTTGCATACATTCCTTATAATTATTAAGTATGCTTTGGAAATTGGATGGTTGATAATTGGATGGTTTAATAGAATACTGATTCACCCCCCTCCCCTCTCAGTATTTTGTGTGTTCAACACAAGAGTATTCCACTTACTTTAATGCTATTACATTAAAACATAACACCAAAATAAATATAAAACTAAATGAAAAACTACATAGATATACCAATTTTACTATTATAATTTCATTGAAATTTCATTAACTAAATATTATTTCACGTGTTTAATTATTAAAATATTCTAAGTTTATAATGAAGTGAGGCTTTCATATTACATTAATATTTTTAAAATTATGATATGTTATTTCAAATTATTTTATAAATACGATTTCCTGTAATAAACAATTTTTATAAATTAAATGAGAGTATTTAATGTTTAAACTTGTGTAACTTTTTATTTTAATATTAAATTGAAAAAATTATTAATATATATGTAACATTGTTTTAAAATATATATTTTCAAAATTTAATGTATATTAATTTGTTTTTTTTCTTTTCGAAAGCATGAAGGTGATCTTGAAGAAGTATTCTGAAAGCTTTACAGGAATTTTAAATATTGAGGTACATTTTAACTACCAATTTTTTTATGAATATAAGAAATCATTTATTTTAATAGTAATACCTATTTTTTTTCCATTCTATCTTTTTTTTTTTCAAAATATCACTAAGAGATTGATAGAAATTATTTTTCTAAATTTTGATTCATTAAATATAAAAATAAAATAAAAATTAATGAAATTATATGAAAATTCATTACATAGATACCAATATATTCTTTAAGTATAAATAAAATTATTTTCTACACTTAAAAAAATATCATTTATTTATGGTTATATAATTTAAGGAAACTGATAATCTATAGGATTAGTACTATAATTTATGCAGCTAAAACATTGAGATAGACATTTTCTTACAAAATAAAGGAAAAATGAACATTTAAAAAGATGGTTATACCATTAAGTACAAAAATAGAATTCAAATTAACTATAGATTGGAATCTAATTATTTTGAACTTCATTTATTTATTTACCCTAATATCCTTGAGAAAAAGGCCATTTATTTTTTAGATGAACTTAAGATCCCATGGTTTCTTTTTGTTAAATTTATTTTAATTTTCAATATAGTTTATTTAACTTTACTCAACATAATATGCAACAAAGATCATGTTTTGATTTTTTTGATGTATAGTTCTTTATAATATTATCTATAAGATATTTTTCAAATTCATTGCTAATTGATTGGAATAGTTCCTTCGTTAAATCATTTCCTTGAAATAAGGTGAGTTTGTTTAGGGGTGTCAAATCCTAAATATATTCATTAAATTTCCATGATCACTCCTAATAATTTAAATATTTATGTCTTTATATTATAATTTATATTAGTCTCATTTTTTAACTAATCTATTCCAATTTCCAACTATTAGAACATAAGGAACTAACTAGGTGACAAAAATAGTAGTATAGGATTTTAAGGTTCTTATTTTCAGGGTACACTTTTCAATTTGGATAGGAATTATTTTCTTAACATAAGTTATCATCTCTATCTCAAGGAATATTTTAGTGGTTATAGATCACTATTTGGCAATTTTTACTTTTTTATCCCCTAAATTTGACTATTTTTAGGTTCTTTACAAGTATCCAATTTACCTATATTTGAAAGATTTTTCCTAATTCCCAAATAAAATCACCTTAAGTTAAAAATGTAATTCTTTAATATAGAAACATATCATGTTTCTATATATACCCTTTTGATCCTAATCTTCTAAATTTAACACAGTTTATTTTTTATTATTTGTACCTACCCATTTAATATTTATATATTGATAGGAAATTTAGACATTGAATCCCTATAACATTTATATATCAATAAAATATTTTAGTCATTTTTTAAATGCAAAAAATGGTATAAAGAAAATACATTACCATCCATTACTAAGGTATAAAGAAGGTGGTATAAAAGTTTGGGCTCAAATCTTCTAAATTTAACATGAATTACTTTTATTATTTTTTGTTCTTGCTCTTGCTTAATATCTTTATTTTAAATTTATATATTGATAAGAAATTTAGATGTTGAATCACTATAAATGTTATACATTAATAGGAAAAATTTACCATTATTCAATTTTAAAAATGGTATAAGAAAAACACATTACCATCCACCAACAAGGTATAAGGAAAATGGAATACAAACCTTACCCAATCTAAAAAATAATGCTAATTTGCAATAGATTTACTGAGGTTCATATAAAATTTTTAGGAGGTTGCTCTTAAATTATACACTATTCCACCATTTCTAATTTGGTGGCTAAAAAAATATTTAATTTATAATTCTTAAAATAAGAGGGAGAAACTCGCTAGTTTTAAACCATACCTATAATGGAGTCTCCTTTACACCTATCAAAATGTTGATAGGAAACCACTTTCGATTTATCTTTTAGGGGATCAAATTAATTCATTTAAAATTTATCTTATGTAAACATTTTGTCCTTATTATAAGCTTCCCAAAAAGTATAATTTTAAATATATTTAATTTTATTATTATATTTATTTTTTATTTCTTGTGAATGTAGGTTTTTCAATAACATTGAGATCTTTGTTTCGCACATATGGAAAAATAGGAAAAGAGAGAAAAAAAATCTGAAAAATACATGTACACTAGCTATTGATGTCCTTATTCCAACAAAAAAAGAATAATTTAATTCAAATTCATACAAAAAAAGTTATGCAGCTGAAAGTATAATATATCCAAATTATAATTACTCTGACTTATAAAATTTATTAAAATATATATATGCAACAAAAAACTATGAAAAAATATCCATCCACTAGATATTGGTGTGGAAAAATTGTATTTAAAAAATTAGAATTATATCCTTTCTATAAAAAAATTATGCAGTTGAAAGTAAACACCACTTTTTGAAAATGATGTTTAGTAGAAAAAATAAGTTCATAAAAATTACATAAAAGGATTCACAATTTAAAAAATAAAAAATAAAAAATATATAACTAAAATCTACATACAAAATATCACAAATCAATAGTTTTCTTCATCTTCAAATTCTTAATGGTTTAGCTTCTATAGGTGTAAGAATTTGAAGATCTGGCAAGAAATGTTGATTTCAATGTCAAGTTTTGTCAAAAAGTGTAACCCATTATTGTGGGATCACCCATACTTGGAAACTTAGTTATTGTGGCTTGATATTTGACCAAGTATCTCTCCATAGCTATATGAATATAATGATTTGAATAGATACTACTTTTAGATGATCAACTAAAATAGTTAGAGTCAATTTAATTCATATTTGGAAACATTATATTACTATACCTTTATGTTTGGTTGAATACTACTCCATAAGTACATGAATCTAATGATTTAGCTAGGCACTCCCACCTAATGATCTTGGTCCACTCTTAGATTCTTTACCCTTTCTAAGATAATGTTCACATGTAAAAAGGATATTTATGGATTGATCCTAATAGCTTTTCTATTTATTTTTAATAATTTGCAGTGTTCCACGGGCGTTGGAAATAGGGGGATGGGGAAACGTGTGGGACGGGTTTCCGGGACAGGGGGACAAAGGGCCTAGGTTTGGGGATGGCGGGGGGATGACAGCGGGGGGGTGGCGAGGTGGTGGTCCTGATATAGTTATACATATACTTATAGTATGAAAAAATAGTTTTGAAAAGATGTATATCAGTATAACAGTATAAGAATTACATTTCAAATGAAACTATAGGAAATTTCAAATTAGTAAAATTATAACATAGTAAAATTTGAAATACTAAATCTAAATACGATGATTATTGATTTCTTGAATGATAATTGCTAAAAAAGAATTTGGCAAATGAAATTGTCAAATTGGAGATTATATGATGTCATGAGATATCACAAAGTCTATAAAGATGATTACATGATTCATCATTACAATGAGTAGCAAATGCCAAATAGGAAATACATATACTAATAGCAATAGCATTACAAAAGACAAAATGCCAAAACTCAAAATGTAGTGAAGGGAGGCCTCTAATCATCTGCAAGTGCAAACTCCTCATCACTGGAACTACTAGACTCCACAAGGTCAAGATCCCTCAAGCTCACACCAACCAACCCTGCATCTGAAGTGGTAGGATCATCCTCATCAATCTGTGAAGGCTCCTTAGGCTCTACATCCCATCGTGTCGCTGGACTCTCCTTGTACCCAAGTGTCTTGCGGTCTATGAGACGCAAAGAACTATGTAAAGCCACAAGCTTTTTTGCTCTCTTAGAGGTAATTTTGTTCCTCTTCAGAGAGTGGATGAAGCTATATGTAGACCAGTTCCTCTCAGCAGTTGAAGAACTGGAAACCTGGGATAGCAGACAGATAGCTAGAGCGGTGGGCAAAGATTTTGTACCATGACAATTCCACCACAAAAGTGGGTCCTCCTGTGCCATAGATTCTATATCCATCTTTGTTTCATCTGAATAGCCTCTAAGAGTGGCAAATTTGGTCCATTCAGTGCAAATTGTGCCAGCATCTCTAGAATCATACATCTTCTCTATGCACCTAAAGAAACCCACCTTCACCTCATCATCCTGAATCAGTGTCACTCTACCCGGTCTAGCCTTGTACCACTTAGGATTAAAGGCAAAGGCAACCATATGCAAAGGAGTGTTCAACTTGTCCCATTTGCGTTGAATGATTGGCTGAATGTGCTCATTGTAGAATGCTAGAGAGAGGTCCTTCACTTGCACAGTAGCCCTCATCTGGTCAAGCATAGAGTCGATGCACTCATACACCTCTCCAAGGTTAGGTGCATCCCCATCCCCATATCTAATAACCTGGTATATTGGAGAAATGATGGAGACAATGTATTTCGCATAAGTCCAAAACACATCACTCTTCACTATCTCCTTCACCCTTCTCCCCAGCGTTGTCTTGGCCTCGGCCCACCTATTCCAATCATTAGTCATAACCATGAGTGGCAATGCCTCTTGCAACTCAATCATTCTCTCCAAGAGAATGAAATATGATGCATATCGAGTCTCCACCGGTTTCGAGAACTCCTTCGTGAAGGTCCTGAAGAGTGCATGTGAAGTGTGGTGGCTGCAGATAAACATCTACACATCTCTCGCATCGGTGACCACTCCTCTAATCCAATCAATCTTACCCATGTCCTTGAGTGCATTGTTCATGGCATGCACACAACATGGGGTCCACCAAATATGTCTATAGGCTGCCTCAATGAGTTTCCCTGCTGCTCTACACACATGGGCTGCATATGTGACTACTTGGACCACATTTTGTGGCCCAACCTCTTCAATAGCCTCCTTGAGGACCTGAAACTGAAAATCAGCATCTTTGCGATGCCTTGTACAATCAACTGCTCTAAGGAAGTATGGGCCCTCTGCACATGTTACCATGATGTTGATGAGTGGACGATGACTAATGTCCATCCACCCATCCATAACTATGATGCACCCAGATGCCACCCAACATGCCTTCATCTTCTCCATCAAAATATTGATCTTGGAATAGCACTTATCCAAGATCGAAGTCCTCATTTTCGTCTCACTTGGTAGCACATATGATGTTCCTCCCTTCGCCACCATGCCATCATCTCCCTATAATAAGGAGACCGTGTAACATGAAATGGAATGCCATTGGCAAAGAAGAACTTGCCAATGGATTCATCTATCTCATCTCTCAGCTGCACATTAGACATATCAGCAATGGGGTTACTCTGCAATGTATGAAACTTGTGTTTCCCTACAGCTGTCTCCCTAGCGACACTAACTTAGTGGAAGTGGATGGAGATCCAAACATCATTCCTCCCATCTGTGAAGCATGAGGAGAAGTATGTGGTGCATCATGGATGCGCTGAAGGGCTGCCCTAGCAGACAAAGTAGTAGGGGCTGTAATATTTGTTTCATCTGGAATGCCCCAAAGCCTGTTAAACTCAATTCTATAATGTATATTTTTAGTTTCCTTCAGAAACTTACAAGGCTCCACACCTTTTCCTGTCCAAAAAAGGAAGTGTGCATTCAGTCTAGTGATGCTACCAAACCATTCAACCTGACAAATGTTGCACTTCCACTTCCTTGTTCCCCCACCTGTGTGTGATGTGCCTTGTATTCTTGAAGCAAACTGTTTGAGAGGAGACTTAGGATCAAAAGGACCCCTAGCATACTCTGCCAACAACTCTGAAGGGCAACCTGTACTAGCTGGTGCACTCGCCATGGAAATAGAATGGGCTACAGGATCAGCCCCATGGTCATCCCCCTCATTCTCAGGTTCAAAATCTGAATCATGTTCACTATGGGAATGGATTTCCATGTCATCCCCACTCATGCTACTGCTCATTGTGAAAGTGACACTGCATTTCACAAAATTAAAATAAAATCAGCCTAGTTTAACAAATTGAAATTAAAATATTAAATAATAAAATTTGATGTTGAATCTTGAGGGAAAAATGATGAAGATGAATGAATCATTCATCATTTTGCCCTCACAATTCAACATCAAATCTGATTTTGAGATGAATAAGAACTTAAAAAAAAAAAAAAAGTTTAAACTTTAGTTACTTAGTATTAAATAATTTAATTTTTTTAAATAAAAAACTTGATGTTGAATCTTGAGGGAAAAATGATGAATGATTCAATCATCTTCATCATTTTTCTCTCAAGATTCAACATCAAATCTGATTTTGAGTCTTTGAGATGAATAATTAAAAAAAAAAAACAAGTTTAAACTCATAAAATAAAACAAAAACAACAAGAAATCTGAATTTTTTTTCAAAAACCCTACCTTGTGCTTGATAAATCTCTCCAAAATGCAGTAGAATCCCCTTCCTCCTCTTCTTCTTGCTCCTTCTGACTCCTATAACACTTGCAATCACTCTTTTAACTCTTTCAATTAGACTTCTTCAAGTTTTTGAACTGTTTTTCTTCCTCTTCAGCTAGCTGCAAAAAAAATCAGTCAATAAAAATGTGAGTGAAATAATAAAGGAACATTGTTTTGTGTTGTTTTGGAGGAAGAGATGGGGCCCACACCAAATTAGGGTAACCCCAAAACACTTAAAAATACAAATTTATTTTTATTTTTTACTGTTTATGCCTCCATGGACATGGGCTCAATGGGAAACGGCTTGGCGTGTCCCCGTCTCCCGAGAAACGCCTAGGCGTTTCCCCAGGAGACTTGGAGACGTCCCCCAAGGAGACTTGGAGACATCTCCACGTCTCCAAGTCTCCTGGGAGACGCGGAGACGTTTCCCCGTCTCCAACGGAGCACCGGTGGTGGTGGTGGGACGTTGGGAAACACCAAGTACCCGTTTCCCTGTCCTCAAAACGTCCCCATTTTGGAAATGTGCCCAAAAAGGGGGGAAACGTGTTCCTGTGGAACACTGATAATTTGGGATCTTAACTAATTGATTTATTTTGTAGAGTTTATTTCTATAATTTTGGCAATCCCATCTCTAGAATTTATTAGATCTTCTTTCAAACTCTTAATATCTCCTATGTCGAAATTGGCATATGACCGAAACTCAGAATTTGTTTGTTGGCTTAACATTGACCTTCTTCTTTGTACTCATTGAGATGACACTAGTTGCTTCCTCCTTGGTTAATTGCCCTTGTATATTGTATCAAATTGTATTGCAAGCGCTAGAGTTTGCACCTCCCCTTGAAATTGGGAGACAATTGATTGATATACTAGTTCACCTTAGTCCAATTATCATAAATATTAGCAAGAAAATTTATTAGACTTAAGGAATTTAAAATTTTATTCGAATTAGTTCATCCAAGTAGTGAACTATGCATTTATTAGTATTTTTCAACTACTTTTCCAAAAATTCCTAAGTAAAAGTGTCATTATCAATATATAATTTTATTTTTTAAATGAGATCATATATAGCAAGGCATGCCTTCTTATTTCAAGTTCCATTTTACAGACTGAAATGACTCTAATTATGAACCAACCAAGCATCAATTTGTGTAGTAAAATTTTTCCCATTAAACATTGGTGGTGTCATTTACTTAAGCTCTTGTGTAAAATAATTTGGCTTATTTCAAATTTCCTTGGATTTGGGTTGGTTCTATTGGGGATTATGGATGTGTTCTTGGTCTTCTCTATGTTTAGTTTCTTTGCTTTCTTTATATTATTGTTATGACATATAGTGTCTCTTTTGCAATTATCTTTTGAAGTTATTTTTTCAATCTCATTCTCCTTGCTTTGAATACATTGGCCCTTCCTCTATTTCAAGACCTTGTAATTCAACTTTTAGTTTTTCATATCTTTTTCTATCATCCTTGTTTGTTTTCCCATTTAGTTTAAATTTTTGCAACTGTATTATTTGCATCGATAAAATAATCACATGGTCAATCATTATATCAAACATGAAATTAAATTAAAAATATTTTCTTAATTGATCATTATGATCTTAGCTTTTGAATGATTCTTTGATATCATGTTGTAATAACCTAAAAAAGCTACCAAAAATAGACCAATTTTAATTTTTCATGCATAAATTTTCTACTTAAAATATTAATGAATTGGTTATAGCTTCACTAGTATATCATAGGATTAATACCATAGATCATATTGTACTCGTAGGATATATTTTTCTTTTAAAATAGTTTGTAGGGTGAATGAATAGGTTATTGATTTAATTGGTGCCTTGAGTACATGTGTTGGCCTTAAGAGGAGCCACCACAACATAAGGAATGAGCCACAACATTGGTATAGCTAATAGGAACATGCCAATATTTAACTTTTCCTCCCAAAGATAGTAGGAAACATATGTATTCTTATAAACATACTCACCTAATGTGCTAGACAAAAAGTCTCTCATAAATTAATAACCATAAATAATTGTAGGTGATGATTATTATCTATAATGGGGGGATAAAATACAAGCCCATTATAACATTATTCTATTCAATTTTTTCCACAACTAATAACATATTGCAATACATTTCATTTTCTCAATATATTAAATTGAGAAACTAATTATGAATTCCTATTTCTATAAATTTGAACTCAAGAGGACTTAGTTTTAATGGGGAATTATGAAAAAATTGTAAGTACAATCACCATGACTCAAAGAATTAGTTTCTGACAACTTGCATATTAAAAGGGAAGGGTGTGTGCAGAAATATGGGGGACAAAAATGTATGCATGACTACTTTTGGTCCACCTAGGGAATAACACAAGTGTGCTACAACATGAGCACATTATAATGCAAGCATATTTTAAGTTGTAATGTTCTCGTGTTATACCTATCATAAAAGGGAATGCATAAATGCTATTCTTTCTTGTCATTTATATCTCTCTATGTTTCTCACTCTCCACCTTCCTCTATATCTCTCCCTCTCTTTCTATCTCTCCTTCTCTTTATCAATTTTACATAGCTATTATTCTATTTTACAAGGCAATTTAAAAAATCTCTTCAAGGGGGCTCCAAAAAATTTTGCTCCCCCTAAACTGCCTGGTGATAATATTGGTGGAGGAAAGACCCCCACACCCTCCCCCATCATGAACTAATATCCAAACCTAATTAAAATAAAACCTTTGAATCAAACAGATAATTAGGATCCATTATCAATATGAAGAGATCTAGAGTGGGAGATAGAGATGAAGATGGAGAGGGAGAGGGAGATGGAGAGGCAGAGATAAAGAGAGAGATAGATGAGAGAGGGTTAGAGAGAGATGTAAAAGATAAACATATAGAGAGGGAAAGAGAGGGAGAGAATGATATAGGGAAAGATATATGGGTAGAGAGGTATGTAGAGATAAGAAGCTATAGATAAAGATAGGGAGAGCTAAAAGGAGAAATATGGAGAGGTAGTGATAAGGGATATATAAGTCTAGGAAGAGAGGGAGGGAGAGAGGAATATAGATGTAGAGATGAAGATAGAGGGAGAGGGAGAGAATAGATAGAGAGAGATAAAGGGAGATATAAGGATAGAGAGATGGGAGGTAGGAATAGGGAGAGGGAGATAGAGAGATATGGAGGAATAGGGTGAGGGAGAGATATAGATGGTGAGATAGAGTGATTGATATATACATATACATAAGAGAGAGAAATAGATATGGAGAGGGATAGATAGGGAGGAAGAGATGAGGTAGAGATATAGATATGCGGGAAGATAAAGAGAGAGGTAGATATAGAGAGGGAAGGAGGGAGGGACAAAAGGGGAGAGATAAAGAGTGTTGAATACACGTAAGTACTGAGAGGGGGTTAGGGTGAATCAATACTTACTCAATTATTTATTTTCATCAACAATTAACTAATTAAACCATAACAAGTAGAAGAACACATGCAAATAACTATAACACCATATTTATTTAAAAAAACCTACAAGGGAAAAATAATAGTGAGCAAGCTGCTTAGATCTACTATGAAAATCTAGCCTCATAAATAAATAGATTTTACAATAGTTATTTATGGTCTTTAGCCTCAGTAAGTTCACTACTCCCTTCTCAATACAACTTTTACAATAGAGGCTCACTACCTCAACATACAATTAGAATATATCAATACATCTATTACCTCTGGCTCACTGCCTTTGGCACATACATCTTCTTCAATAAGCTATGTTGCCTATATCTCTCTTCCTTAAGCCAATTTTTTGCATTTACAGGAACATATTCTTCTTCATAGTCTCACATACATTCACTACTAATCTATCAAAACTGATCTTTGGCACATTTCATTATCAAAAGATATTATGCAAAAATCTATTTGCACATTGTCTGCTCAAAAATTTCACAACACACTCGCACACTTCTCAAAAAAAGTTATTACAACCTTCAAAAGGTTTTACCATGTTGGATACAAACATGGAATATAGGATATATAATATTTACAATCAAGTCGGCTTCAAATACATTTGTAGAAGAAATGAAACTTATACGATCCAATCTGATAGATATCCAAGACCTATTCTCCTTGAAACACATCTTCAAAATTAGTGCACACATCTAAACACTTGGCGCAAGCAACTCAACATGACAAGTTGGCCTGACAAGTAAGCAAATTGTCAAAAAAATCTAGACCAAGGTGGTACTAGAGAGACTAGGAAACTCCATGGGGATCACTTCAAAAAAGTGATATGGCATGTAACAACACTTTTGTGCACTCCTTTTGTCATTTCAGATTTATTCATGTAGGCACAAACACTTCATACTAAAAAATAATGATTTCAGACATACTATTGTACAAGGGAAGATCACATAACATCTTATGGAGCAACCAGAGAGCCCAATGCGATTTTATCGTGCATTATATAGCCTCTATACATAGATTTGATCCAATATGCTGACATAGATCAAATAGACACCAATAGACCAACCCACTATGTTGTTGAAACATAGACAACACACTATCCTCCATAAAATCGCTAGTGGTGAATGAAATCATCTGAAACTTGGACTAAGCAGACATACCACCTTTAGAAACATAACTCAAAAATCACAAGGAAAAATAACGTGATGTGGTGAAATATGGATACATATAGTTCTTCCTTATCATACATTCACTTGAACTTAATAATTTTATATTTTGACAACACTAGAACAGTTTGCAGTAGAACATATGCATGGATACTTGGAATATGCATACCCTAAAACTATGCAAAGTTGCTCTTCAAACCACAAGATCAAATCTTCATCTACTAAGAAGTGTGGATCATTTGATTGAGCTCCTGTGAAGCCAATCATATGCCTTAGACAAATTTAAACCTTATCAACCAAGGAATTTTGACATCCAACCATGAACTTCAATTGATGGTGTACAATTGTATACTAGTGATAGCATCATGGACTTGACATCCAACCATGAACTATATTATAACATAATTTCATATGGTATCAACAAAGGTTGATATCAATGACAACACACTATCCACACATTTAACAACAATCTCCCCCTTTGTCATTGATGGTAACATTTACGACATCTCCTATTTTCTCTCCCCCTTTGACATCAAGGGCAAAGGATAGGTGGTCGTCTAAAAAATATATGAACTCCCCCTATTTATACAAACTTTTACAGTTCACTCCCCCTTACTCCAAAAATTTCTTCTATTTACATAAAGTCTTGAACACTTAACTACTCCACATATGTACACAGAAAAAAAAGTTACAAAAACTATGTCAACAATACATACTTAGTTCTGACTAGATGAAAGAATATTCATGTAGATTGACTTTAGCTAAGTCAAGGAGTTATCCCATTGCATCTTTGCAAAAGTAGCGATCTGGATTTGACTCACCAGATGAGCATAAATGTCTTCTGCATCTTCCAAGGAGAATGGAATATGATTCTTGTTCAACTCCTTTAGCTCTTGCTAGGAGACCTGTTAGATATGCTAACTATTTCACTTGTTACTCATTATTATGACCCTTCCCTTTGTCAACTATCTTGCCTTATGTGCCTTGGCCTTTTATTTAAATTTGTGTTCAGGTGGTTTTTTTTTTTGTACGTCTTGAACTCAGGTGGGTTGTTCATTAGTTTCTCTAACCACCCCACTTTACCGCTTGTATTGTTATTTCTTTGGCTAGGCGATGTTTAATTAATTTGTCCTAACTCACCATTTCCTTAAAAGGGAGGCTATATGTATGCAAATAACCCACATGATGAGTTGTCATATGTCATAAGTTACTGAGTAGCTTCCCCCGTAAGTTATATCTATGGGTGGTATTCTTTTAATTGTTTGGAACCCAAGCGGTGTTCTATTAAGTTGTGTGAACTACCCGCTTTGCCGCCCAAAAGCTTTTCAATGATTAATGGAATGACATTTATTTTAATTCATAAAGCATTGCATTATGTAGATAAAGAAATTAACATTTTCAGGTATAATATGGACAAGAACAAACTAAGACCAAGCATATGAACCTGAGGCATCAAATCATAAAATGGAGAGGAAAGGTTAAAAGTCACTACTGGAAGGTTCAATCAGAGGTGTTCCAAGAGTCTCAGGGAATATGAAAATATTCTAAAATTAAAGCAATGAGAAGTTATTTCAAGAATCAGTTACAAAACTGAAGAGGTAGTTATGGGAAGGGGAATGGTCTTCCAAAGTTTTATTTATTTTCTAAAGAACAAAGGAAAGGTAATCTTTTTGCTGTGAAACAAGAGCCTCTTTGAAGGTTGTGGGATTGCAGTAACTAATCTGTGTTTTGTTCATTTGGGGAAAGAATTTTTTGAAAGCTCAATATTATGTTAGACTTTGCTACTATTACTGTGAATGAAATCATTGTTTGTCTTTGTGCATTCAGTTTGTGAAGTTGACTTGGGTTCTTAAATCTTTGTGTTTGAGAGTGTCTTAATGCAGTATCTTATCTTTGTATATGTGGTGCAGTTTTCTTCATGATAGATTTCATTTTTCAAGTAATATTGAGTTCATTATTTTAATTCCCCATAGTTTACAAGTTAAGCTAGTCTTTGTGCCAGTAACTTATTATCTGTATCTTTCATCTAATATCGGGATTCTTCCTAATATTGGGTTTGGCCTTTTTTGCTTTCTAGTTAAAAGAAAACATCGTTTTCATTTCATTTTCTTTCAATTCATTGAAGATCCTAAGAGGGAGTTGTACCTCCAAATTCAAAGGAAGATCAACAATTCAATAATGACCTTTGGAGCTATTGGTAACTGACTTGTCTTCATTGCTGGGCATATTTGAGTTTGATGCAGGAGCATCTTTGGTTTTTGACAATCTTGCATCAACCAAAAATATTTTCTTTCAGTTTTGTTCCTATTTAGTTCTTGTTCTTGTTCAAGTTGGCAGATTCGGTATTTCGTCATATTTGCTCACCAGACCTTGCAAATCTATATTTTTTTCGTGGATATGTTTATTTTCCTTATTCCAAGTTTTTAGCTCAATTGGATCTTTTTCCGACAAGTTACTGCTTTCGGAGTAAGTGACATTTTTTGGAACTGGCCCCAAAATAATTTCAAACCTAACGGCTAGTTTGATCAATCATGGATATTTCCTATCGCTTGCGGATCCCTGCGAGGTGTTTCAATTTGTTCCGTGGAGTGTCCTCAACCTTAATTTTAGGTCCACACTTCATCATACACACCCATCATGGATAAATTCAAATTTGAGGCCAACCTATTCATGCACACATTATGTTTCCTTTATTGGAGATTGTAATGATCTTTGGCTGACGCAAATGCTTCTAGATTTGTGGATATGATATAAAGCTTGCAATGGATCATTAGGATAGGAAGGAAATCAAGATCAAGTAGATAAAGATGTATATAGGACTCGATTTGTAAGGTTTTCTCTCGCATTAAGGAGCATGTGTGTTATACCAGGCTTGTGAGCCGAATCTGTAACCTCGGATGTGGCCGACTGTATGTAATTGAAATTTCAGATAATGAGAATGTTTGAGTCTGCATTTGCCTCCATATTCTGTGTTGCTTTTGTTGTGTAACTCTTGCTACATGGTCTAGATTGTTCTCATTGACGATCCTCCTATCGTGACTGCACCAAATTGGTATCAGAGTGAGATTCGTTCTGTGGAAGATCGTCAGAGTTTGAAAAGTTCTGTTGAAGATTTATTGTGGGGTGGCGGATTGAGGATCTGACTTATAGCTACAAAGGACTTGTGTAAAGATGGCGAGAAGAATAAATGGTAGAGGAAACGAAGTGCGTGGAAATGCAGACCCAGCTGTAATGGAGATGTTGAGAGGAATTTTTGCTAGATTAGAAGCAGTCAAAACGGCCCAGAGGAGAGGTCGACCAGTTGATGATGTAAGTGATGAAGAGGTAGAAGAGTAGGAAGAAAGGGAAAGAGAAGATCAACCTGGCCTTGATTAGGGAGAAGAGACAATCATAAGAGCCCTAACCAGAGTAAATACTAAACCATATTTCAATCCACCGGATTATAGTGGCAAGTTAGATTCAGATGAATTCCTTGATTGGATAATAGAGATGGAGAAGTACTTTGATTTTGAAGGTACCACAGAAGACAAGAAGGTGAAATTTTATTGTACAAAGTTGAAAGGACATGCATCCCTTTGGTGGTAAAATTTGTAGACAAATAGGCAAAGAAAAGGAAAAGAGAAGATAAGATCGTGGAATCGAATGGTGAATAAGTTGAAGACAAAGTTTATGCCTGCAGACTATTAGATCAATTTGTTTCGAAAGTTGCAGAATTTGAAGCAGAAGAAGTGAAGTGTGATAGAATATATTGAGGAGTTCCACAAGTTGAATATCAGATATGGACATTCAAAAGATAAGACCGAGCAAGTAGCTAGATATATGAATGGTTTGAGGTCATCTATACAAGATGAGATCAGTTTGATTAAGTTACTGAGTATGGACGAGGCATATCAATGTGCCCTAAAAGTAGAAGAGAAGCTGAACAAAAGACATGAGCAGAGACAGAGAGGAAGAGGTGGAAGATTATAGAGAAAGGGTTTTTACTGGAGGAGAAAGAGGATCTTTTGCAGATCAGAATAAAGATAAGGAAGTCAGTAAGAATGACAATCCATACCGTAGAGATGATGAAAAATCTTACCAGAGAGGAGGATGTGGTGGTTACCGGAATAAATATTACATAAAAGATGATAAAAGACAGGAGAAATGAGTATTCAAAGGAGCTTGTTATAAGTGTGGTGGACAAGGACATAGAGCATTTGAATGTAATCAGGGAGAAGCAAGCATAAAGACAAAAAGTAGTAGAAGAGCAACCTTTGTTGAGGAGAATCATATTGGATAATCTAATAAACCGGAAGAAGGAGAATTTTTGGTGAACAAAAGAGTATTGTGTCAAAGTGAGATGGAGCAGGAACCGTTGTAGAGAAAGAATTTGTTCTGAACCAGATGCAAGGTAGCTGGTAAATGTTGCAAAGTGATTATTGATAGTGGAAGCTCAGAGAACCTGGTTTCTGAAGAAATGGTGACCAAATTGAAGTTTTAAGGGTTGAAACACCTGAATCCCTATTCGATAACATGGATTCAAGATGAGCATAAGATACTGGTAAGTGAACAATGTTTGGTGAAATTGAAGATAGTAAATTACCATGATGAATTTTTGTGTGATATCATGCCTATGGATGTATGCCATGTTTTTTTGGGAAGGCCTTGGTAGTATGATAGAGATGCTATTCATGATGGAAAGAAGAACATATATACCATTGTGCAAATGGAATGTAGCAGACTTTTTTACCATTGGAGGATGTTCCTAAAGTTGAGATTTGCACGAATGCTAGAATTTGTTTGGTTGATGGAAGGAGATTTCTAGATGGATTGAGACATGAGAGCATGCATTATGCCTTGGTTCCTAAGAAGGTTTAAGACTTGAAGCATGTAGAAGAACAACCAGAAGAGATAAAGGAATTACTGGTAGAATATGAAGCTATCATTTCAGATAATGTACCTGATGGATTGCCACCTGTGAGGAGTATTAGTCATTGCATGGATCTAATTCCTAGAGCTAGTTTGCCTAATAAAGCAACACATAGGATGACACCAACAGAGAATGAAGAGTTGAATAGACAAGTGCAAGAGTTGTTGAGAAAAAGGTTTGATCAGAGAAAGCTTAAATCCTTGTGCAGTACTTGCAGTGCTAGCACCTAAGAAAGATGGAGAATGGAGGATGTGTACAGACTCTAGAACCATAAACAAGATCATAGTGAAGTATATATTTCTTTTGCCCCAGATGGATGACATTATGGATTGTTTGAGTGGAGTTAAATACTTTACAAAGATAGATTTGAAGAGTGGATATCATCATATCATAATCAGAGAAGGGGATGAATGGAAGACAACATTCAAGACAAATAAAGGATTGTATGAGTGGTTGGTGATGCCTTTTGGACTAAAAAATGCACTGAGTACTTTCATGAGGTTAATAAATGAGGTATTGAAGAAATTATTGGGTAAGTTTGTGATTGTCTATTTGGATGACATCTTGATTTTCAGTAAGACTAGAGAAGAAAATTTGTTGCATATAAAACAAGTTTTACAGAGGTTGAGAGAAGAGCAGTTGTTGATAAACATTAAGAAGTGTAGTTTCATGAAGGAAGAATTGATATATCTAGGATTTGTGATATCAGTCGATGGATTGAAGATGGATCTTGAGAAGGTAAGAGCAATTGTTGAGTGGCCTACACCAAAAAGCATTGGAGAGGTAAGATCATTTCATGGATCAAGGCTAGTTTCTATCGAAAGTTCACTAGGAATTTTAGTTCTATTTGCAGTCCTATGACAGAAACGATGAGAGGAGATAGGAAGGATTTTAGGTGGACATCTGGAGCAAACATGAGCTTTGAGTTGATGAAACAAAAGGTGACTGAGTAGACTGTGTTGGATTTACCATACTTTAATAAAGTATTTCAGGTAGATTGTGATGCAAGTGGAAATGCATTTGGAGCAGTATTAAGTCAAGAAGGAAGACCAATAGCTTATTTCATTGAGAAGTTGAATGATACAAGGAAAAGGTATTCAGTGTATGATCAAAATTTCTATGCCATAGTTCAAGCTTTGAAGAAGTGGAGACATTACTTGTTGTCTAAGGAGTTTGTGTTGTATACAGATCATCAGGCCTTACAATATTTGAACAGTCAAGGTAAGTTGAGTCAGAAACACATGAGATGGGTGGAATTCTTCCAGAGTTATACTTTTGTTTTGAAACATAGAAGTGGAAATTCAAATAGAGTTGCTGATGCCTTGAGTAGGAGAAGGAATTTGTTGGTAGAAATGAGAGTGGAAACTTTACGCTTTGATGAATTGAAGAACTTGTATGAGGAAGACCCGAATTTTGTAGAACCTTGGAGAGCTTGTAAACAACCAGTCTTGGAGGATAGGAGTCAGTGGTTGGATTATTTCATTCAGGAAGATATGTTGTTAAGAGGGAATCAATTGTGTATGCCCCGGAGTTCAATGAGGGATAACTTGGTGAAAGAGAAACATAGTGGAGGATTGGCAGGACACTTTGGAGTTGATAAGACAGTAACATTGGTAAGTGATAATTACTTTTGGCCTCATATTCAGAAGGATGTTAGGAAATTTGTGCAAAGTTGGAAAGTTTGTCAAGTTGCAAAAGGGAGTAGTCAGAATGCTGGATTGTATAAGCCGTTGACAGTTTCAGAGAAACCTTGGGAGGATATCAACATGGACTTCATACTTGGTTTGCCAAAGACACAGAGAGGTAATGATTCTGTATTTGTGGTGGTGGACAGATTTTCTAAGATGGAACATTTTATACCTTGTAAGAAGACAATAGACACAATACATATAACATACCTATTTTTCAGGGAAGTGGTCAGATTGCATGGATTACCTAGGAGTATTGTTTCAGATAGAGATACAAAGTTTGTTGGTTACTTTTGGAGGATATTTTGGAAGAAGTTGAAGACAGATTTGAAGTTTAGTTTTACTTTTCACCCACAGACTAATGGACAGATAGAGGTAGTAAATAGGAGTTTGGGAAACTTGCTGAGATGTTTGGTTGGAGAGAAGATCTGAAGTTGGGATTTACTCCTTGCTCAAGAAGAGTTTGCCTACAGTAATTCAATGAACAAGAGTACTGGAAAAGCACCTTTTGAGATTGTTACTGGAGTTCATCCTAGAGGTATATCAGAGTTGTGAGATATCAGTAAGGAAGATAAAGGAAGCGCTGAAGCAGAGGAATTTACAGAACATATGAAGAAAGTGTATACTCAAGTAAAGCAACAGTTAGACTATATGAACAGAAAGTATAAGGAATGATTAGATGAAAAGAGGAGACATAATGAGTTCGAAGTTGGAGATGAAGTGATGGTGTATTTGAGGAAGGAAAGATTTCCAGTTGGCACATACAGTAAGCTCAAGATGAGGAAGTTTGGACCCTGTAGGATTTTGAAGAAATTTTATTCAGGAAATGTATATGAAGTAGAGTTACCAGATGGAATGGGTATATCACCTACATTCAACATTGCAGATCTACATCAGTACCATGAAGCAGAATTTAGTGAAGATAGTAAAGAAAAAATGGAAGAACAACTTCCTAAACAACAATCAAATGAGATAGAAGAGGTTTTGGATGTCAAAGATGGGATGAAAACTCATGGAAGATAGTACAAAGAATATCTTGTGAAGTGGAAAGGCAGACCAATGGAGGATTCTTCTTGGATTTCTTAGGCTGTGGTAGACTATATTGGTTTTCCTTTAGCCCCAACAAAGTGAGAGACTCACTTTTCAAATAACCCCAAATGTCTGATGCAGGAGCATCCTTGGTTCTTAGCAATCTTGCATCAACCAATTTTTTTTTCTTTTAGTTTTGTTCTTATTTTGTTCTTGTTCTTGTTCAAGTTGGCAGATTTAGTATTTCATCATATTTGCTCACCAGACCCTGTAGATCTATATTTTCATCGTGGATATGTTCATTTTTCTTATTCCAAGTTTTAAGCTCAATTGGAACTTTTTCTGGCAAGTTACTGCTTTCGGAGTAAGTGATTTTTTGGAACTGGCCCCAAAATAATTTCAAACCTAACGACTAGTTTGATTGATCATGGATCTTTCCTGTCACTTGCGGATCCCTGCGAGGTGTTTCGATTTGTTTCGTGGAGTGCCCTTGACCTTAATTTTTTGTCCACATTTCATCATACGCACCCGCAGTGGAGAAATTCAAATTTGAGTTCGACCTATTCATGCACACGTTACGTTTCCTTCATTGGAGATTGTAATGATCTTTGGCCGATGCAGATGCTTCTAGATTTGCAGATATGATATAAATCTTGTAATGGATCATTAGGATAGGAAGGCAATCAAGATCAAGTGGATAAAGATGTATATAGGATTCGATCTGTAAGGTTTTCGCTCGCATTCAAAAGCATGTATGTTATACCAAGCCTGTGAGTTGAATCTGTAAGCCCGGATGTAGCTGACTGTATGTAATTGAAATTCCAGATAATGAGAATGTTTGAATCTGCATTTGCCTCCATATTCTGTGTTGCTTTTGTTGTGTAACTCTTGCTGCATGGTCTAGATTGTTCTCTTTGAGGACCCTCCTACCGTGACTGCAATAGAGTCATTGTATCTTATTATTCGAACAAGACAATATGTTTGCTAACAAATTTTTGATGACTTCGCTGGGGAAAGAATCGAACTACCAACATTTTCCAATATTTTCTTTTCTCAAAAATATGAAGGTACCTCCCCAAGAATGGAGGTTGGTGACTGTAATATGGAACCTACTTAGGAAATGTTTTTGGTAGAAATTTCCACTCATTATTTTTCTAAATCTGCATTATGGCATTGGTTTCACCCCAGCCTTGGTGTTCTCAATTTGGGCCTTTATCATTGCGATAATATTCAACCCTACTTGAGGGTTAAAGAAATCATTTTCCAAAGTTCAATGGAGAAAACTCACAGATTGTTGATGATCATTTCCAAGCTTTCACCACAGCGTGTGGAATCTTGGGGGCAAATGAAGAAAATGTATTTGTTCAGTTATTCTTGAATCCCTCATTGGAGCTGTTGCACATTGGTTCCAGTCTTTAGAAATGAGATGCGTCACTAATTGGGACAGCATGAGGAAGAAATTTCTTGGAAGGTTTGAATTACCAGGTGACGTGGTTGCACTTTTATCTCAATTTTTCAACATCAAAAAGAGAGAAGACGATCTTATGAGGGATTTTATAGATTGATTTAATCTTTTCATAATGAGAATTCCCGATAATGTTCAACCAGGCAAAGAAATTTAGTTGGTCATTTTTATTGCAGCACTACACCCGGATGTTGGTTTTCTCCTGAAGCGAAGGTAAGTGGCATCAAAGTTGCCCAACAAGAGGTTGTTAGTATTGAAGATGGCTTAATATCATTCAGGCTTTGGAAATCAAAGAAAGTTGAAAAGATTCCTAACCAAGTGTAGCCATAAAAGGTAAAATTGTTGTCTTCTTCTTCATTCGAATACACCAATTTCACAATTTTTGATGATTTTTTTTTCAAGAAATTGTCAATCAAATATCAAAAGAAGGGCTGAAGTATATAGTATGCTTTATGAAAGGGATGAGGATGAATTGACAAATGATTCAAGTGATGAAGAGGATAATATTTCTTCTTATTCAAATGTTGGTGGTCTAATAACTTCTGTTGTATCCTGTGAGAAATTTAAAGCATCAGAGATTCTTCCAAATGATACAAAGTTGGGGGATCCCATGCAAAATCATGAAGAAGAGTTGCAAGAAAAGGTTAGAAATGACACTACTCTTGATTTTTCTCATTTGAAATCTGATTTAGAAGTGGATGAAATAAAGAATGATTGCATAAATGAAAATGAAAGGAATGATTCAACAAATGAGAATGTTTAGCTTCATGGTGGGTGCTTAAAAATTCCTAATGATGATTTTTTATATGGAAAAGAAGTTGTTCAGTCCTTTTTACAAGTAGTGGAAAATGAAGAGTTGAATGACA
Organism: Sequoiadendron giganteum; assembly: GCA_007115665.2. NCBI lineage: Eukaryota > Viridiplantae > Streptophyta > Pinopsida > Cupressales > Cupressaceae > Sequoiadendron > Sequoiadendron giganteum. The sequence continues at coordinate 578,123,781 of CM021101.1, forward strand.
AAATTGAAAATTTCAAGCTGCCATTGAAAAGGTATGAATCAAATTATGAGAATACAAGTGAAATTGTCTTCAAGTCCAACAAAGTTGTTTTTCATGATATGAGCTTTGAGTCCCTTTCAAAAAAGAATGATTCGCACCTGATTTCAGTTGAAGATGTGATTGATATTCAAGAAGGCTCACAAGAAGATTCATAAGTTTTTGATGAAAGGTGGTTGTTTGGCACATATTTCGGTGAACTTTTATCATTCATCAATCTTAGTTTTACATTCATGTTTCTCAGTATGTTTTTGAGTTTGTAGGCACTTCATAGGTATACACCTCTATCTCATGCTGGCATCTATTTTTATCAACTAGTAAATGGATTTGCATGGTCTTTTTGGAAGTTAGGTGTGTTGCACCTAGTCCGGGTGCATATAGGTGTCTTAGGTTATTTTTCATTCCTTGGGTTTTTTGGTTTGTTTCCAGTTTTGGGTCATGTTCTCCTTTTCTCTTTCCCCTGACTCTATAGCCCAATGGACTTAGCATTGATCTATACCAAAGATGTTGGAATTCTTTGCATTTTAGTGGAAAATGCATTCCCTAGATAGAGCCACTATTACTCATTAACATGATCCTTCTCTTTTTCAACTATCTTGCCTTATGTGCCTTAACCTTTTATTTAAATTTGTGTTCAGGCGGTGTTTTGTTGTACATCTTGAAGTTGGGTAGGGTGTTCATTAGTTTCTCTAACCACTCGCTTGACCACTTGTATTGTTATTTCTTTGGCTAGGTGGTGTTTAATGAATTTGTTCTAACTCACCATTTCCTTAAAAGGGGGGATATATGTATGTGAATAACCGGCATGATGAGTTTTCATATGTGACAAGTTACCCTGTAGCTTCCCTCGTAAGTTATATCTATGGGCGGTATTCTTTTAATTTTTTGGAACCCAAGCAGTGTTTTATTAAGTTATGCAAACTACCCATTTTGCCGCCTAAAAGATTTTCAATGATTAATGGAATGACAATGATTTTAATTCATAAACCATTGCATTATGTATAGAAATAAATTAACATTTTTAGGTATACTATGGACACGAATAAAACAAAGACCAAGCATATGAGCTTGAAGCGTCAAATCATAAAATGAAGAGGAAAGGCTAAGATTCACTACTAGAAGGTTAAATTAGAGGCATTCCAAGAGTCTTAGGGAATATGAAAACATTCCAAAATTAAATCATCGAGAAGTGATTTCAAGAAATAATTACAAAAATGAAGAGGCAGTTACAGGAAGGGGAATGGTCTTCCAAAGCTTTATTTATTTTCTAAAGAACAAAGGAAAGGGGATCTTTTTGCTATGAAATGGGAGCCTCTTTGAAGGCTCTGGGATTGCACTAACTGATTTGTGTTCTTTTCATCTGGGGGAAAGACATCATTTTTGAAAGCTTGATATTATTTTTGACTTTGTTGCTATTACTATGAATGAAATCATTGTTTTTCTTTGTGCATTTAGTTTGTGAGGTTGATCTGGGTTCTTAAATCTTTGTGTTTGAGAGTGTCTTAATGCAGTATCTTATCTTTGTATCAGTGATGCAGTTTTCTTCATGATAGATTTCATTTTTAGATAATATTGAGTTCATTATTTTAATTCCTTGTGGTTTACAAGTTAAGCTGGTCTTTGTGCTAGTGTCTTATTATCTGCATCTTGCATCTGATATCGAGATTCTTCTTGATATTGGGTTTGGCCTTTTCTGCTTTTTGGTTACAAGAAAACATCATTTTTTCAATTCGTTGAAGATTACAAGAGGGAGATGTACCTCCAAATTCAGAGGAAGATCGCCAATTCAATAGCGATCTCCAGAGCTTTTGGCAACCGACTTGTCTTCATTGCAAGGCATATTTGAGTCATTGTATCTTATTATTCGAAGAGGATAATCTGTTTGCTAACAATCCTTAAGACTCTTTGTGGTGGCAGGCCATTGCAAACATAACAAGTACAAAACCTTTGCCTCCTTCATACATTTTTGAATGTATTCTATGCATTTTTTGAGCTTATCATTTGCATTTTCACATTTATTGGAGGCGTTAGATAGTCTATTATTAGAAATCTTCAACTCAACATTCTTCTCTAGATAAGCATAATGTTCCTTGGAGGAATCCATTAGTTGTTTGATATGTTGAGTGAGTGGCACAGAGGAATCCCTTTTTGCATTGGGCATTTCAGCTTCTATGATTTTGACAACCTCATACAATATCTCAATTTTTTTAACCTATTTTTGCAAAATATCTTCCCTTATATAGGAGTGAAAGACATCACCAAGTTGCAATGGTGATATGTTTGACATATTAACTTGCCCATCAAACATAGGCAACAAAAACAATTGTAGAGCAATTGCAAGATGAATCAGTTTCTATTGTGTAAGAAATTCTTTGATTGATTCAATAAAGGATGTTGAAGAGGATGCCTTTGGAGACTCTTGTGTATGTGCTCCAGAATTAGATGTGCTTTCCTTCATTTTTTGATCCTACTGATTAGTGCTCTCTAGAGGAGGGCTATATCATGCACTTCATGAACGGGAGAAGCATGCCCTACATCATGAGAAACTTGATCTTCTTTCTCTCCTTTTGCTTCTTCCTAAACAATATCAATGATTTTATTGGTCACTTCTTTAATTTCCTTCGGTACTTTGTCTTTATCCTCTACTCCATACTCATAAGGATATCCACTATTTGCTTTGATCTTAATTCTTGAGCTTGTTTTTGAAATGCTTGGAGTTACTTGTTAGTGCAAGTTTGGTCGACCTAGCATGCTAGGGCTAATTACAGAGGATAATTATTGATTGAGGAAGTGTTGAGAAGCGTGTTTGTGTAGATTTGGATCCCAATTAAGTAGTGGCATGGTTTGGCTTCACTTATTTATATTATGGAAGTGTTTGGTGCTAACCTATTTGGTGTTACATGGTTGAGGTGTATAAGTTTCCTTAAGGATGACCTAATTGAGAACTTTTTAGGTCACAAAGGGTATAAATGCAAGGAGAATTGTTGTTTGAATGGTGTGAAATGTGTGTGTGATGCAAAAGATGCGAATGTGATTAGGTGTGATGATCTAAGTGTGAGCCTTAATGCATATGAATTCCTAATGTATTGAGTAAAAGGTGTCTATATTTCAATCTGTTTGATGAGTTATTTGTGCTTTAGCAGAACTGTACCTTTGACATATCAGAGGCATTGTTAGTAGTCCAAATTGGCAATGAGACACCCCTTCTTTCTTCTTTCTTCTTTATAGTGAGTCCTTTGGTAGTGAGCCTTGGCAGTGAGCCTTATTGAATTCAGTGTTGGAATTCATATATTAGTGAGCTAATCCTCACTATGGTTTTTCCCTTTTCAAGGGTTTTCCATGTAAATATGGTGTTCTTATGTGTTTGGTGTGTTTGAATTACTAATTTACATGATTACATTATGTCAAGGCATGATAAGGGTTTGATGGTGACTAAGGGTTTAAGAACTAATGAAGATCTGAATGTTAATGAGGGTTTTTGATATTTTAAAAGTATAAAACTGATTCACCCTCTTCTCAGTTGTCCTATGCATCAAGTTGTGCCAAGTAAGATCTCCTTCACAACGTCATAAGAAAAGCCTTAAAAACACCCAAGCGTTCAATCTCATTAGATAAAATAAAACATATATATCTAAGTCACCAAAATGGATGTAAACTTGTATCTAAAGAAGGAAGATCAAACTCAAAAAATATTCCCATATCAGGAAAACTAGCCAACATCTCCAAAAAATTCTCATGAATAAAATCAAATACTCAAGGAGATAAACATGCTAAAAACTACTCAAATGAACCCTCTAGATCTAGAAATAGTAGCTCAAGATCCATGTCTATGAGAAGACAAAGCATAAAACTTAATGCATCTGAAAACAAAATGGGCTATACCTTTCCAATGATTATCTACCAAGTAGACCAAGATTGAGGAATGAGATTGCTCCTCCAAGATATACCAAATCTCATAGGCTTTATCCAAGAACAATCTCCTTTCAAGTCCATCATGAACTAATGCCCATATCCAGGTGAAAGGCCCCTTGGACTTTCTGCTGAAACATAACAACTTCCTCACCCAAGTCTACAAGTATCCATGAGCATCTAAAATTGATCAATCAATGCTAAACTCCAAATGCAACACTACACTCACATGAAGCTCTCAAACACATGACTAAGATGTTCAATACCAAGAAAACTAACCATTGAACCAAAGCATTGTCAAAGCTCCAACCATGGAATTAGGAACCCAACACATGACATCATGAACTAAATAGTATTATGCCAATACTCTATTGTGTAATCAAGAGTAAATTATGACATAATAACATAACCATCCTATAAAATAAGGATCACATGTCGAAAGACAAAGAATTACACCTCAACCAAAGGCTCCAAAGTTCCTCCATGGCTAAACAATATGTCAACATGTTCATTCACATGAAGATAACCATCTCCAAATAGTATCCATGCAAATGTGAAAGAACTCTTCTGCAAAAAACATGATCTAATAACTTCTCCTAGTAACATTTGTAACACTAAAGAAGATCATCCATTACCAAGTGATGAATCCACATCACTACCAAACCTCCCACTTAACCATGATACCGAGCTACTCATGGTATCATGACAACCATCACTTTAAGGAAGATCCTTCATAGCTCTCACATAAAAAATGAAATATCAACAACACCAAATAATAAGTAGAACCAAAATATCCAAGCCAAGAATATAAAAAAACATGCTACAAGTCTCATTACTAACTATCTAGGCACTCAATATCATCCATCCTCTCATCTCAAAGAAAAACACCAATGCACTAATGACCACAAATAATGTCAACTGATGTAATCTACATCAACATTGAATCAATCTTATGGATATAGATCATCCACATATGAGTCATCCCACTACAACCAAATGGATGATCAGCCCATACAACTGCATAACTCGTAGATATCAAACATTGAACATGCAAACCCATTATCACATTAGTAACATACATACAAAACTAAGATAGTAAAGAATATAACATGTATATTTTAAGACTCAAACACTAGATCACTATTAGACCCGGTTTGCCAAAAAAATACATAACTGAGTACCATAGTCGAGGAACTAATCAAGCATTCATGTAAATTTGCAATTGTTTTCATCCAAAAACTCTTGGAGTCTAAACATAATATTTTCCATAGGTCTACAAACTACAAATTTTTAATAACATGTAAAACCTGTAAAAATCATCAATGTGTAAATCTAATATCACCTATACATCTAGAATAATAGATCACACATATTTCATCTGAACAAGTGAATACTCTAGATCTACACAAACCCATAACTTTTAGAACATAGAAAAACTGTAAAACCTTAAGAGGAAATAGGTTGTCCAAAATCTTATTAAATATGAAATATACTAACTTCACAACCCAGAAATCACCAATAGTAAAACATATACCAACATTTCCTCAATGAGAAAGCTGCAAACCTCCTCAAAACATACATGAAGCATGCATGCAAACCTACAACTATCTTACATCTAGAAATGTCCAAAGTGAAACATAGTCTGAAAAATAGTTCATCTGTAGATCTACAAAACCACAAGTTTCTATTATCTATTTAAGAATTGCAAAACCATTGTGTTTACAAACACTCATGTAAATCCATATCCACTTATCATTTGGAAGACTCAAAAATCTGTAAACCACTCTAATAGTTAAGCTAGAATAATGGAATAAAACGAATATGCATAACCATAGGTTTTTAACATAAATATACATAACCCTCAGATCTGATCAATCATAAAAGTAAGACATGCAAGTACAACCATCCATCAAGAAAGTAGAGGTCCAGGAACTCTAGGCTCATTCGCAAGCCAACCCCACCACTAACATGCACATGCATTTGACAGAGAATTGGGCTATTTCAGAAGTTTCAAGATCATCCAATGATCAACTCCATAACCTACATGTATTCAGGGTTAATAATACAATGCCTTCCAATGCCAAGGACTAAAACCAAGCACCCAACATAAGCACATCAAGAAAAACCAAATAATAAGTAGAACCAAAATATTCAAGCCAAGAAGATAAACAACATGCTATAAGTCCCATAACTAACTAGGGCTGATGCAAGAAGTTGAGTCCACAAAAAGCTCAAAAAGTTTAAGTGTTTTTGTTGTTTTTCATAATTTGTCACACTTGGACTGAAAATTTGAGGCACTTACACAATGAATTTTAAAAAAAATCAGTAATATGAAAGTTTGAATTTTGAATCTAGTTTCTAAATATATAAATTATTCAAATACCCAAATTGTAGAAATTAAATTTTGATAGGGATCTATAAAAACCACTTTTTAAAAGTCCCTGTTTTTTTACCATACCATGCAGGTGTACGGACACCACTTTTTGACCCAAATAAAAGTATTTTGCTAATTCCTTTTGAGGAAAGAGAGCTAACAATATGAAGATTGATGAAGAATTTTTTTTGTAATTTTTTGTTGAATATTTTTTTTTATTAAATTTTTATTGGCCTTAATTGTTGTTTTTAAAAATCAACGTGTACGGACAACATAATTTGACCTAAACTAAACATTTTTTGAAACTTTTTTTTTTTCATTCTGTAAATAATTGTTTAAAGATTGATGTCATATAATTTTTTTTACAAGAAACTTCACCAAAAAAAAGTTATAAAAAACAAAAAAAGTCTGATATTTCATGTTTAAGGACTAGTTTGCTTTGAAATTAATTTAAAAATATCAAATATAATCCAATATTAATAAAAATTATATATTTGGAAACTAGAAATCATGTTCTGTAATGGGTTTTAATTTTATAGATTGATTCAGAAAAAAAGTCCATCAACCATATTGTCAAAGATGGACATTCTTCTTTAATCTGCCTTAGTTTTTTAGTTGCAGGTCAAAGGTTAAGGCTCAGATTGCCAAGCCTTTCCCGAGCCTAAAACCAAGGCTGCAAGTGGGTTGGAGATTCAAGTTTTTAATAACGCGTATGCGTTTTTATAAACGCGTACGCGTTACAAAACGCATATGCGCTCTTTATTTGTTTGATTATTTTTTAAAAAAAAATGCTTTTTAGAAACACGTACGCATTTTGAAAAGACAAACGCGTACACGTTTCTAAAAAGCAAAACACGTACACGTTTCTAAAAAGTATTTTTTTAAAAATAAATTATTTGTATGCACTCAAAAACGTATATGCGTTTTATAACGCGTACGCCTTTTATAATGCATACGCATTTTTTTAGGCTCGGGTACCCAATGCATAACGCATACGCGTTTTTTAATAACGCGTACGCGTTTTTTAATAACGCATACGCGTTTTCTGCGAGATTTTTTTTTTTGGCCAAAACTTCTCCTCTTCGTGGATCCAACTTCTTGCACTTACCCACTATCCATGCACTCAATATCATCCATCCTCTCATCTCAAAGAAAAATACCAATGCACTAATGACCATAGACAAGGTCAACTTATGAAATCTACATCAACATTGAATCAATCTAATAGATATAGATAGTCCACATCTGAGTCATCCTACTACAACGAAATGGGTGATCAACTCATACAACTGCATAAATCATAAATATCAAACATTGAACATCCAAACCCATCATCACATTAGTAACATGCAAAACTAAGATATCAAATAAGATAACATGTAGATTTTAAGACTCAAACACTAGATCACTATCAAACCTAATTTGCCAAACAAATCCATAACTGAGTACCATAGTCAAGGAACTAATCAAGCATTCATGTAAATCTAAAATTGTTTTCAACTAGAAAAATCTAGGAGAGTAAACATAATATTTTTCACAAGTCTGCAAACCACAAATTTTTAATAACGTGTAAAACCTATAAAAATCATCACTATGTAAATCTAAAATCACTTATACATCTAGAATAATAGATCACACATATTTCATCTGGACAAGTGAATATACTCTAGATCTACACAAACCCACAACTTTTAGAACATAGGAAAGCTGTAAAACCTTCAGAGGAACGAGTTGTCCAAAAGCTTATAAAATATGAAATATACCAATTTCACAACCCACAAATCACTAATGCTAACATATACCAATATTTCCTCAACGAGAAAGTCGTAAACCTACTCAAAACATGCATGAAGCATATATGCAAACCTACAACTATCTTACATCTAGAAATACCCAAAGTGAAATATAGTCTGAAAAATAGTTCATCTGTAGATCTACAAAATTGCAAGTTTTGATTATCTGCATAAAAGTTGTGAAACCACTGTGTTTACAAACACCCATGTAAATCCATATCCACTTATCATTTGGAAGACCCACAAGTCTGCAAACCACTATAATAGTAAGGCCAGGATAATGAAATAACATGAATATGCATAACCATAGATTTTTAACAAAATCTATAAAACCCTTAGATTCGATCAATCATAGAATTGAGACATGCAAGTACAACCATCCATTATGAAAGTAGAGGTCTAGGAGCTCTAGGCTCATTCATAAGCCAACTCCACCACTAGCATGCACATGCATCTAACAAAGAATTAGGCTATTTTAGAAGCTTCGATATCATCCAATGATCAATTCCATAGCCTACATGTATTCGAGGTTAATAAAACAGTGCCTTCTAATACCAAGGACTAAAACCAAGCACCCAACATAAGCACATCAAGCCATAGTCATAACAAATTTTTTTTTGTCTAGGGATCCAAACACAAGCACCTAGCATGAATACACTACTACACATGACCACAAAATATAAGAACACCACCATCCATGAGGGTTAAAAAAAAAAATTTCAAGTAGGAGCTCTAGATCAAAAACATATCAAATGTAACCACATGTTCAACTCCATAAAACTTGATCTTCTCCATTCTTCAAAGTGCATGTTGTTGCCTGAAAACAAGATCAACTACAAAACTTCCACTCAGACAAGAATTAATAATCAACCAATTCTTTCAAAATAGATTCCCCCAAGCTTTCAAGGCCAAGAAATCACAACAAAAGAAATACCCAAAACCATAAACACCATCAATCAACACATGCAATAACATGCAAGCACATGCAAGAATCATGTAAGAAACATGCAATCTCATGAAAGTACATGCAACCCACATGAACGTACATGCAACTCACATACATGCACATGAAAGCACATGCAAATCATGGATCTTGCTCTAATACCATATGAAAGGGAATGATGAACTTGGAAAGCCTTCCAACATTTAGTATGCACCTTCAATATCTTATGTTTCATTAAACAAATCAGATTTCAACAACTTGATACAAGCACATACTACTATGCCTTAAAGTAGAAATAGACATAGTTTAATTTCCCATGCATTAACTCTTAGAGGAAAGCTGATGCAGTTTTAGATCTAAGAAATTTTTAGTAGCATAACAACATGTAAATTAACATTTTAAGAATGAGAAAATGAAGAATAGAAGAAAGTTAGACAAAAGAGAAGAAAACATGATATACATGGAGAAAACCCTTTCAGGTAAAAAACCGCAAACTCCAAAGCATCAAACCACTATATTAATCTACAACAATACAGTTACAATACATTCGCAAGCTCACAACCTTAACATGGATATTACATCTTGCTCTTCTAAAGGAAATCTGATAGCATAGCCTTACAATAATGAACTCTCCTCATCCAACTCCAAAATTAAAGTGCTCAATATATAGGAGCTTACAATGTATTAATTAGACATTTCTAAAATCGAATGCCAAAGGCTAAAGATGCAACATGGAAAGTGCCAAAACCACTACACATGCATAACAATAAGTTTCCAATTGTCACCACATGCAATATTGCAATTTCCAATTGTCACTAAACCTGCACATGCAAAACCTGCACCTACCAAAAGATAATTGCACCTCCAAAACTCACATTCCATGCAAACTCAACACAGAAATAGAAAATAGCTTCATGCACAACTCCACCTAAAAATGTTAACTTCCAACTTGACTCCTCAAAAATAGAAATTGCAAGTTATAACTCACAAGATAATATGGAATAATTATCACATTAAATAATTAAATAACCAGTGCTAAGAAAAATAAAAAATTGAGACACCATCATTTTGCTAACAAATAGAATTAATGATTGAGATTTATTTTGATTCCTAAACATATTGTAGAACAATATCCATATCATCGAAGTAGTTAGAAGTACGCTGGTAGAGATGGATTATACTAGCCTTTAGCTACTTGTGCTACACACAAAACAAACAAAAAAAATATGGTTAAATATAATTAATATCATGCAAACTACCAAGAGACCTTTGAGGTCGGTAGATGAGACTTTTCATGCTTTATCGATCACAATCTTTCCTCAATTAATAAGCATTAATAGTCTATGATAACTTTGGTATTTTTACTCTATGTGATCAAATTAAGTGATAATTGCGTTGGATATTATTTTCCAGGAGTGACCACTAGCAATGATGTAAACTCAAATACTATTCCCATTTCTGAATATCGACTAATATAAATAATATATGCAGATTATGAATATTGACTGCTGTAGATAGTATATACACATTACCTATTTTGTATAATTTTATCAATTTTTCCCTAATCTAACTCGAGGAATTGAGAGTGGTGATTTATAACAAAGTTAAGCTATTTTTTTTTACCAACAAATTTTCCTACTGTAGCAATGATTTACTTTAAATTATCAACTTTCAAGAGAGCATTGTTGATTTGACTAAACATATTTTCCAATTTCCAATTTACTAAAATTTTATGTGATTAAATATTTATAATTACCATTGAATCTCCCTCAATCTTTAAAGTTGTGATGTTCTTCTTTATAGCCAATTCTATACCAATAAGTAAACTATTGGCCTCTATAATATTATTTGTCATAGAGGAGTTTCTTGAGATTTGCAATAATTACCTTGCCATTGTGATCTCTAATGACTACACTAGCTCATGATTTCCCTAGGTTTCCCTTAGATACATCATCAAAATTAAGTTTGAAAACTTTTTTAGGAGGGGACCATTTGATCATTCTTTTGTTAGGTTTATATTTCCTCATGTATGCTTCATCCTATTAAAGTGGTTCCACATAGGACAACCTTTTTAGTTCTAGATTGTCCTAGGAAGAGAAAATAGGCTTTAGAGGGAAGGATTGGAGGAGATATGACATTGCATGTTAAAAATGGAACATTCAATCTATCCTATTACTTTAAATAGAGTACTGACTTTCTTTCTGAATATCCGACTATTTCTTTCTAACCAAAGTTACTATATAATTATCGATGGGATTATTTTTCAAAGGATAGCATAAGTGGAATCTTTGTAGTGAGAGGGCCAATATTGGAACAACTGAGAAAGATAATTTGAAAGAGGACCATACCAACCTAACATATTTTGAAGCTACTTCTAGCAAACATGAGAACAATTACAATTCACTAAAAGATGGTCACTGTCCTCATATGCATCCCCACACATCACGCATGGGAATAAGGTGGTTATTCCTAACATGTCTAGTCTCATACTTATAAGAATTTTATCATTCAAGGCTAACCATGAGAAGGCCCCATCTTTAGGAAGACAACTATCACATAAAATTTGAGGACCAATTATTTTGATAAGATGTCTCTATTAATATTTTTACCCCTTCTTAACTGTGTATTGACCTGTTTTAGAGACCATCAAATTTATTTCATCTTCTTTTGAATAGAAGATCTACCTTTTGTTTATTTATTATAAAAAATGTTCTTTTTACTATTGATAGAAAGGGAAGGGCCTTATTGATTTCCAACTAATCTTTGGGAGAGAAGACAAAATGTCTAATGTAAAGTAATCATTAACTTTTACGTCCCATATTGGAGCTAAGAGGTTCTTTACTATTGATAGAAGTTCCATTTGATTGAGAGGTTTATGACCATTCTAGGAATCCTCATAGAACAAGGATTTTTCCCATTAAGGATCACTCAAGAAAGATGAGGGAGAAGTATTTCTTGGCAAGAAATTAGAAAATTCCATATCGTGAATCCCCTGGGAGGATTTTCTACTACGAAGATCCTTTGAGGCTCCAATGAGCCTAAATATTTTGACCTCATCAATCTACACCATTTTGAGGATGGTTTTGAGTAGATCCTCAAAACTAGTTTATCCCTAAGGGCTATATTTTTTGCTTCTAGGTTTTGAATTCTAGCTCCCTCACATGACTTAAATTTGCAAATTTTATCCCAAGAGATAAGAGGCAACTTATTTTTATTGTGTAGGTTATATTCCCAAAGGAAGAGCCTAAGTTGTTTATAAATCTCATAAACAATGTTTTTTGGAATCTTTAGAACTATCATTACATATATAGGGATGAAATTAAGTACACAATTTAATACATTGATTTTTCCAGACATTATGAGTGATTTGCCCTTCCATGTATTGATTTTATTTGTAATATAAGTTTGAATATTTTACTGGAATTTGTTTTTGGCCTTCCCAACAAAGAGAAGGATACCAAGGTATTTGCATGGTAAATTATCTAAGGAGTATCATAGTGAAGTTGTGATTATGTTTTTGACCTTGGGAGAGACATTTTGGAAAAAATAGATTTACTTGCATTAACAACTTGACTAAATATGATGGAGTAAGAAGAAAAATCTTCTTGAATTGATAGAGCTTCATTTATGGTTCCTTGTCCAAACAAGTGTCTATCATCTACAAACAATGCATGAGTTACTGAATATGGCACATTTCTTATCTAGATTCCTTTCCATTTACTACTTTTATTTTCTTCTCTAATTGATCTTCTTAATGCTTATGCCATGATAATGAACAAAAAGTGAGATAAAGGGTCACCTTGCCTCACTCCTTGGGAAGAACAGAAAAACCACATGGTATTCCATTAAATAGGATGCAAAATGAAGAACTAGATATCTATAATAAAATTCAGTTTGTACCATTTGTTTTTGAAACCAAATTTCATCAAAATATTTGACATTTTTTTTTTAATTTAGTCTATCATATGATTTTATCATCAAGTTTCTGATCATTGCAAATATTTTTTCTTCTTAAATTGAATGCAATATTTCATGTTCTACTAGAGAACCATCAAAATATTCTCTACCAGGTACAAATATCCCTTGTTCTTTTGATATTATTCGTAGGATAATTGAAACTAGTATTGTGTTGATTGTCTTTGATAAATATTGATATAGTGTGTTGCATAATGCAATAGGCTTGAAGTCAACAAATGAGGATAGGGAGGGTTTTTTTTGGAATGAGAAACAACAAAGTGGAATTGAATTATTTTATAATATTTCCATAATTTCTAGATTCCTTAAGTGCTAGAAGAACATGTCTCTACCAATAAAGTCCCAACATTTCTAACATATGATTTAAGTATATCTATTTCGACTAGGTGCCTTATTAGGAGACATTGAAAAGACATTTTTTTGTAGTTCATCTCGCATGAATTAAACGTAGAAGCATTCTATTTTTATCTTTAGTTAGTAATGGGGGAATAATAGATAGGATTTTCTCTAGAGATTGGTTAGGGATAACCTTGTTTGTTAAGATATCTTTAAAAAAGTGAATAACTTCTCCTTCAATCTTGTCTTTCTTTGTCAACATGGAATTGTATGACAAGGCTATAGAATTGATGTGAGTCCTTTGTCTCCAAATTTTAGTTGAAGCATGATTTTTTTTGTTTTTATCTGCTTCCTTCAACCATACTTCTGTATATTTTTGCTTCCAATAGATCTCTTCTCTATGGAGTAACTCCTCCAAATACAATTTAAAGGATTTTTCCTCGTCAAATGTGGCTTTGTCCATACCCACTTTGATTATTTTATCATTCAAGAATCTCAATTGTTCTTCTACTATGGTTTTTTTGTATTAATGTTCTTGAAATGCAATTTATTATATTTCTTAATTTCTCCTTTTAGCTATTTCAATTTTGAACAAAGTTGAAACATTCTTGATCCCTTCACATAAGGAGTGCTAATCCACAATTTTTTGAGGAGTGTAAGGAAGTATGTATCTCTAAAACACATGGATTAAAATCTAAATGACAATTTGAAATAGGATATTACTTATTGAATAAGAAAGGAAACTAGGAAATGATCATAACAAGTTTCAGGAGGAATAAAAGTAGAGAAATCTTGGGCTGAATCAGGCTAATTGGTTGAGACAAGCAAATTGTCTTAAGTGTTCAACTATCTGATAAAAATATTTTCATTTGTTTGTCCAAGTGAAGATGTTATAAGTTGCACAGTCAAAAAGACCATTTTCAATAATAAATTTGCTAATTTTTTCCATAGCTTTGTGTGACAAAATGATACCCCTTGATTTTTTTGAAAGATCTAAAATAGTGTTAAATTCTCCCTCAAAAATTACTATTTCTTGATCAATGGGGACAATATTTCCTAAATTGTTCCAGAGTTGTTTCTTCCACGTGATGCTTGAAGGATAATAGACATTAAATATCTAAAATAATGGAAAAGAGGAGGAAGCATGGACAATTAAAAGCATCGAACATGATGTTGAAGCCCCTAAGGCTTCATTTATTGGCACCATTGAATATTTATATTTTGGCTAGTTGACAAAATTAAGTGAACCTTGACCAATTGAGAGCATATATTTTTGAAGAGAAATGATCTTGTGTCTACTATTTTCTAGTTTATTATTGATTAAGTGACTCTTATTAGGGGTATTTAAGCCCCTAACATTCCATATTGGGATCCTCGTGACTCTCGGGGAGAGTTGTTTACTCTCCTTCATTTGAGTGATTTATCAAGCATTGATTCAATATTAGCCATAATTTCTTCTTGTGTTTTACAACTATTTGGTGCCCTTCCTCTCTTACTTTTGATAGAAGTACATGAATTTTCAATCCTCTTGGATTGTGAAATCAAAAGTTTTTCAGGAAGGGTCACCTCATCACTCTAATTTAGAATATCTTCTTCTATGTCCTTTGTTATGCCAATACTTTTTGAAGGATATCTTCTACTAGATCTAAGATTTTTTCTTTTATAATTAGGGTTTCTCCTCCAAATTTCATATTCAAATCCCTCCCTATGGGATGTATGAGGAAAATATTTTATATGGCTTCCATGTTCTTATTTGTTACCTCAATATTTGTTGTTCTCGTAACTTCTAACTCAACCATAGGAATATCTTGCAATCCCTCCATATTCATATTATGAGTCCTAGGTTGTGCTTTTGTTTCAAAAGGGCTAGGTTGTTGAAGCTAAAAAGATATTTTTGGAGTGATGGGTTTTAGAGAGGAAACCCTTAAACTAGAGGGCCCTTTATGAAGGGTAATAGGAGAGGGAAAACCCTTTTTTGAGGAACATTGGGGGATTATGAGATCCTCCTTCCTAGACAAGCTATTTAGCACATTTAAAGTTTGATACCAAACCCCACTGTTAGTAATAATGTTACCAACTTAGGAGGAATATTTTATGATTTAAAAAGGATTTCTTTTTTTTACTTGAGGATCACCATTATCAAAAAATTATTTATCATCTAGTTTTATAAGGTGTCAATGCCAGATCACCAATTTTCTTTAACAAATAATAATCCCAAAATTCAAATGGTAAATTTAGAAGTAGCATGCAATAAGGGATTGTAGGTAAATAATTAGTTGAAGTATTATAATAAGGTGTCTAGGGCTGGAGAAGGAGAATATTATCATCAACCAACCAAGGAAAATTTTAAATAATCTTAGCTCTAGCCTCTTTATTTGAAAATGTAACAAATAAGAATCTCTAGAGATCAAACATGTTTTTGATATGTCATGCCAGTCTTCCTTGACCCAAGTCTAAAGATAAGGAAGGTAGATCTTTGCATTCCATATCGTACTAATAATTGGTTTATCCTTCCAATCTTGGACCTTGATAGAGACGTGTATTAATGAGGTCTACTCTAGGTGTAGGTTATAATTCATTTTGTGGATTGGCCCCCTAATTTGTAGATTTCATTCTTGAGCTACTTCCTCTTCAACTTTTATATTTTTTAATCTAATTTTTCTAGGTATTCTATTGAATCCTTTCCTGAACTATTTGTCCTAATGCCACACACCCAAAGTTCTCGAAGATATGGAGGAATGGTATCTTTTGGTGTTAATTCTGGAATCCATGGTTCAATTTGAGAAAAAAAGATATTTTGATGAGGGCCACATTACCCAAACCCACAAACACAACAATAGATACCAACACAAAATATGCGAGACAAAAAATAACCAACTTTAAATTATTTTTAGAAAATGAAATTACAGATCCAAACTTACATGCTATAGCCTCACGGGCTTCATTCATTAGATCAAAATCAACTCTGAAAAAAAAAACTATTATTCAGAGCCACAATTTGCACTAATGGAGCCAACTTCTACAATCCCCTCACATCCCTTTTTATTTTACCCAATAACCACCCTAGAATGTTTTAGAAAGTGCAACTTTCCCTTTTGTTTTGGCCAAAAAGTCCCACCATTTGATTTCTGACCTAGGAATAAATTTTAATGAAATTCCCTTTTTAGAGGGGCAACTTTGCGGGGCCATAAGTTTTGATCCAGGTGTCCGATTTTCTATTATTGCATATCATTGGAAATTTTTCGAAGAGATCTTCAACACATGAACCCAGCATAGGTCGGTTTGTCCAATTTTTGAGTTGTTTCGGGGCCTCTCAAGTTTTCTATGTGAATTTGAAGCTGCATTGGAGAAATTTCTCGAGACGAAAACTTTAATTTCTCCCAATCTGTTCAGGGTATTGAGGTGATTCTTTCGCGAACAAAAATGTTTTTCAGGTCCATACGGACCCATTTTGGCCAACGTACTAAAAATAGTAAGTGATCGTTTTTTGCTATTTTTGACTTTTGACTATCTTATACCACTTAAATGCCATCATGGGACTCAAAACAACTAAAGAAAATAATTTTTTTGGGTGATGCAAGATTGTCGAGCGATTTTCCTACATTGTTGGATGCTTCGACATCAGACACCTAGGGTAATTTGAAAAGTAACCCTATCACTTCTCAAGAGTTAGAAGCGAACCAAGACGGTTAACCTTAGCCTTAGACCACCATGTTGAATCTTCAAGAGGCCTTCCTTTCCATTTAACCAAACATTCTTCTTACTACTCGTTCTTTGTACTTATGTCCACATGACTATCAAATATTTCTTCTATCTCCTCCTTTTTTGAGGTAGGTGCTGGGATATTCCAATGTGCTTCTATTATTTCCTCATCAATCCCTCCTTCACGGTATTCTATTAAATTTTAAATGTTAAACACACGTTAAATATGAATTTCATCAGGTAACTCTACCTCATATGCATTTCTTGAATCATGCTTCTTCAGGATCTTGCATGATCCAAACTTCTTCAACTTGTTGTATGTACCAACTAGAAACCTCTTCTTTCACAAATGAACCACGACTTCATCTCCTATCTGGAACTCCTTATGCCTCCTTTTCTAATCTTCCTTAGCCTTATATTGCGATTTCATCTAATTTATATGTTTTCTCTCCTCTTCATGCAAATTCTTCAGGTGCTCAGCAAAATTTTCAGTCTCACTACTACTCTTCTCCCCCTTATCCATCTTCCTTAGTTCAAAAGTAGTTCTTGGACTACTCCCATACATCTAAAATGGTGATTTACTAGTTCTCTTGTTGACAAAATTATTGTAAGCATATTCCTCCTATGGTATAATCAAAATTCATTGCTTGGGCTTATCTGCTACTAAGCATCTTAACAAGTTACCCAAACTCCTATTCACCACCTCTGTTTGTCCATTAGTTTGTGGATGGTGTACAAAACTGAACTTCAAATCTGTCTTCAACTTCTTCCATAATGTCCTCCATAAATAACCAATAAATTTGGTATCTTTATCTAAAACTATACTCTTCGGTAGACCATGTAGTCTCACCACCTTTTTAAAAAACAGCTATGCAATATGAACATCACTAGTCTTATGACATAGAATGAAATGTGCCATCTGTGAAAATCTATCCACCACCATTAATATGGAATAATGCCCTCTTTGTGTCCTTGGTAATCCAAGAATGAAATCCATGCTAATATCTTCCCATGGTCTCTTAGGTATAGGTAATGGCTGATAAAATCTAGTATTTTGACTTGTTCCTTCCACCATCTAACATATTTTGCAACTTTGCACAAACTTCTTCACATCTTGTTGTAATTGTGGCCAATAATAATTCTCACTAACTAGAGCAATGGTCTTATCTTGAGGGTGATCCCACAAAGCTGGTTTACAATTTCTGAGAGGAATTGATTTTTGCTAAAATCACATATTTTTAGAAAATATAATGATTTAAGCCTTTAAAAGTTCCATTTTAAGGATTCCAATTGAATAGGGTTTGATCAAACCACCTTAGATCAAACCCCCTTGGATAGAACCTCACTAGTTTTAAACCATACCTATAAATGATTCTCTTTTACACCTATCAAAATACTGATAAAAAATCACTTTTGATTTACCTTTTGGGGGATCAAATGAATTCATTTAAAATTTATTTTAAATTATTATGGTAGTCCCTGAAATGAGCTATCCCATGAATATAGTTTTAATATGTTTTGGTTTTATTGTATATGTGTTTTTTTAGTTTTATTAAACATAGGTTTTTCACCGAAAATCAAGCTCTCTGTTTTGCACATGTGGAAAAATAGAAAATTATCAAAATAATTTTTTTTAAATATATTTGTGTTGGGTATTGATGTCTTTGATCCATTGAAAAAAAAAAAATTGAATTTAGATACATACAGAAAAAGTTATGTTGTATACAGTCCGCCTATGTCTGAATTGCAATTAGTTTGACTTCGAAACTCTATTAAGGAAAAAATATTTAGTAAAAAACAATGAGACCAAATGAAAGTGCTATATATCATAGTTAAAAATCTAAATTTAAAAAAAATAGAATTTTGTTCTTCATAGAAAAAAAGTTATGTTGTATACGGCGAACGTCATTTTTTTAAAATGTTTTTTTTGAAAAAAATCAGTTTTCGTGGGAGATGGAAAAAGAAGTGCAATCTTATTCCAAAAAAAATGAAAAAACTATTTTTAGAATCTATAGACAAAATTTGATGAGACTCTAGTTTGCATCATCTTCAAATTCCTCACGGTTTAGCCGCTATAGGTGCCCGAATGTGAATATTTAGTTAAAAATAATAATTTCAATGTCTAGTTTGGCCAAAAATTGTAAACCACTATTGTGGGATTACCTTTGACCGAAATGTCCAACCAATCCTCCACTATGCTTCTCCTTGATTAGGTTCTCTCTCATAGAACTCCTTGGAATGCACAATTGGCTTCCTTTAAAAAACATCCCATCTTGGATTACGAAATCTAATCATCATGTACTATCTAATGTAACAGGTTCCAAACAAGCCTTCCAAGCTTCTAAAAAGTCTTGATCTTCAAGATACAAAATCTTGAGTTCATTGAACCCAACAACCTCTATATTCATCTCTATCAATAAATTGTGCCTTCTACTTAAGGCATCTGCAACTATGTTTGACCTTCCACTTGTGTGCTTCAAAAAAAAAGTGTAACTCTGCAAAAACTCAACCCATTTCAATTTCCTTTGATTTAACTTTCCTTGACCATTGAGATACTACAAAGCCTCGTGATCAATATATAAAACAAATTCTTTTGGCAACAAATAGTGTCTCCATTTCTTCAAACCCTAAACTATAGCATAAAACTCTTGATTATAGATAAAATGTTTCTTCTTAGCATCATTCAAATTCTCACTAAAATAGGCAACATGCTTACTTTCTCGACTCAAAATAGCTCCTATGGCAGTGCCACTAGCATCACAATCTATCTAAAAGACCTTATTGAAATTTGGAAGTGCCAAAACATGTTGCTTTGTAACTTTCTTGTTCAACATATCAAAAATATTGGCTGCTCCTATAGTCCACTTAAACTATTTTCTATACCCATTCATGGCTTTAGTTGGAGGTGCATCAATACTACTGACATTCTTAATAAGTTTTTTGTAAAAGGTTGCTAGACCATGAAATAATCTTACCTCTTTAACACTTCTCGAGGTAGGCCATTCAATGATAGTTCTCACCTTCTTTGGATCCATTTTAAGACCCTCCGTTGAGATAACAAATCTCAGATACACCAACTTTTTCTTCATAAAACTACATTTCTTCAAATTAATCAACAACTTCTCCTTCCTTAGCTTCTCAAAAACTCTTCAAATATGCATCAAGTCATCCTCCAATGTCTTATTGAAAATCAAAATATCATCCAAATAAACAATAACAAATTTTCCTAAAAATTCTTTCAATACCTCATTCATAAGCCACATAAATGTGCTCGGTGCATTGGTTATCCCAAAAGGCATGACTAACCACTCATACAAGCCCTCCTTGGATTTAAATGTTGTCTTCCATTTATCTCCTCTAATCTTGATCTAGTGATATCCCCTCTTCAAATCTATCTTCGTGAATTACTCGGCTCCACTCAAAAAATCCATAATGCCATCCATTCTCGACAAGGGCGATCTATACTTGATGGTGATCTTGTTTATGGCTCTAGAATCTATATACATCCGCCATTCTCACCACTACCAAGGGAAACCCTAGTTGCACCAAAGTTGCCTAAAGCTCCCGTAGCTACACAAAAGTTCAACAATGATGCCATCTCTATTACTTTAAGTTTGGGAGTGTTTTTGGTGATGCCAAATTTAGTAGTTTTTTAAGACCCCTAACCTCAAGAGTGTATAATAATAGGATTGTCACTAATTATCTCTTGAATGGGAGAAGTGATAGACATAGAGGTCGTTTGCACTTCCTCTTTGAAGATAATTGTTGAAGAATAATTTAGTTTTTTCTTTCAATGAGATGGATTGTGATAATTCTTAAGCTTACTTTTGGGTGGTGGGTGGCAGATATTAATATCAACTTTGGTGGGATGGAGAATATTTGGAAAGAAGTGATGGTGAGTGTGTTGTATGGTATGAGGTTAACATGTTTGGAATTAGATATGAAAATGTGTTTGGCATGTCTAAGCCATGGAGAAGGGAAGAATCTTAGGGAGATCTTGAATAAGTGGAAGGTCCTGTTAGACACATAGGACAACTTAGAAGGGGGACATTGAATTAGTTATGTATTAAAACCTTCAAACCCTTATCAAGCATGAACATGAATGTAAATGAATGAAACATCAATACATCCACAACCATGCATAATAGAATACCGGTTTTTAGGTGGAATATCCAATAAGGGAAAAAATATAGAGGATTAACTCACATATATATGAAAATCAAAACCATTTACAAGAGTCTCACTGCCCAAAGGATTCACTTTCCAAAAGAAAGAAGGAAATACTCACTGCCAATGGCTAACTTCCTATGAAGATCACTTCTTCCAGAACACAAGAGATTACAAAGAAACTGTTACAAGTAGGTTCACTACCTTAGAGCAACAGGAGAAACCACCACTCTAACTCTCCACTATCCACAACCTTCTACACTACCTCCAACAACTTTAGACACACTAAAATGTAGACAACTTCTTCTCATTGCTTTCGATAATATTAAGCATTCATGCTCGCACTCAAATCACAACACTTGATCACACTTACTTCATTGTGTACCACACTACACATCAAACACTTCTCCAACAATTGACCTTGCATATATCCTATGCAACCTCAAACAATTTTCTTTAGGTTGGCCTCAGTGAAATGTATTCACCTCAAACGTACAACTGCCAAATAGATCAGCACCAAATACATCCAGAGTGGAAATAAGTGAAGCTGGACCACACCAAGCGTTAACTAGGACCCAAATCTATATCGGCATGCTATACCATGCTTCCACAAACCACGAAGCACATCCACAAACAAAGCTAACATGCTAGGTCGACTAAACCGACATTAACATTATCAAGCAACCAACTTCACACTTCTCCTAGTCCGAAAAACATCTTGTGGACCATGTAGCAACATTACACAATATCTTAGAATATTCCAACACTAAAAAATATTCAACAACACTAGCACACACACATGTAGCTGAGAATACTACCATCCTATGCAACTATTCAAATTACCACTGAGATACAACTCATGAACCAAGCTTGCAAAACAACGAAACATTAAACAATCCAAGGGAAGGTAGATACAAATAATACTAGCACATTCCCAAATCTACAAGACAAGAAACTTCAACACAGATAAATGCAAAGTAATTACATTTCTTCCAAATCTCCTTCTTCACAAGCCAGACACTATCAAACATAACTTCTATTGCTATAAGATCTATAACATGAAACTCTAGATGTAACACCTTTGAATACTTCCAATCATCACATCGAAGCCACACAAGCACATATTCAAGAATGAAGAAATGCAGAACACAATACATAACACACCTCTGATACCTTGTACACCCTTTATGAAATTTTTCTCAAAAGCACTTGAAAACCAAGTGACCTTGGTGCATCTGTAACACCTACTCAACACCACAAACACCTTCTCATCATATCCAAACTGAGGTTGACATCAATGACAACATTAATAACAACATAGTGCATAAATCTCCCCATTTTCATTGATAGCAATTCCTGCTGAAAAACCATCGACAACAAAAGCAACTTTGCATTTCCAACTCTCAAGCAGTTCTCCCCCTTGGAAATCTCTTACATTTCCTTCCTTATGCTTTTTAGACACCACTCTCTCCCCATTTGACATCAATGGAAAAGGGCAACACCTGCATACTTCACTTTTCCCTCTCGCACTTTAAGGCACAATATATGCTCCCCTTGATCGTACCAACCAAAGACACCACTATCTACTCCCCCTGAGAGTTAGCCTGCATCAATCCAGGACAAAAAAGTACATCTTGAATTTTTCCCCTAGATACATGCACTATCTTATGCATCTAGTTGAGAAAAAGACAGACCATAACCCCTAGCTTATGTCTGAGATATTTAAATGTATGTTTTGGAAGAGCCTTTTGTGAAAATGTTTGTTATTTGATCTTTTGTAGGCACATACCTCGAATTTTCTTTATTCTCAGCAAATTTCTCTCTTAGAAAGTGATACCGGATAAAGATATGGTTTTCCCTTGAATCCATCATCAGATTTTTTAAAATGGTAATAGCACTTGTATTATCACACAAGATAGAAATAGGTTCATTATATGATACTTTGATATCTTTCAATGTTTTCTTCATCCACAACACTTGTGTGCAACTAGATAATGCATCAATATATTCTACCTCTGCAATAGATAATGACATTGAATCCTACTTATTTAACCAAGAAACTAGTCTATTTTCAAGGAAGAAAGCACC
Organism: Sequoiadendron giganteum; assembly: GCA_007115665.2. Lineage (NCBI taxonomy): Eukaryota > Viridiplantae > Streptophyta > Pinopsida > Cupressales > Cupressaceae > Sequoiadendron > Sequoiadendron giganteum. Next base: position 578,147,104 of record CM021101.1, read on the forward strand.
TCCACATGTACTTCTTCTTTCATCCAAACAACTTTCCCAATCTGCGTTTGTATAAGCACTCAAAGAGAAGTTAGTATCCTTAGAATACCATAGACCATAGTTCAGAATGCTCTTCAAGTATTTGGATGTCCTTTTTACTGCTACCACATTTGATTCTTGAGGATCTTCTTGAAATATTACCACCAAACATGTTGCATGCATAATATCAGGTCTAGTTGCGGTAAGATACAGTAATCCACCAATCATGGATCTATATTTGGTCTGATCTATCTTAGGAGATTCATCATTTTTCACCAAATTACAACTAGTAACCATGGGGGTACATACTAGTTTAGAATCCTCCATTCCAAACTTCTTCAACATTTTCTTAACATACTTTGATTATGAAATGAATATACCTTTTTATTTTTTGAATGACTGATTTGTAGCCCAAGGAAGAAATTCATCTCCTTAAATATTGACTTTTCAAACTCATTTTGCAAATATTTTACACATTGCCTCATTTTCCCCAAATATTATGTCATCAATATATACAACCACAATAAAGATTTGATCTTTCTCAATTTTGAAGTAAAGGTTGGTGTCTGCAATACCCTTTTTAAATCCTTTCTTTAATAAGTACCTATCTAATCTTGCATACCAAGCTCTAGGAGCCTATTTCAGCCCATACAACGCTTTCTTCAATTTGCAAACCATATCAAGATCTTTTGATAATTGAAAACCTTCTGGTTGTTTAATGTATACCTCTTCTTCTAACTCGCAATTCAAAAATGTAGACTTTACATCCATATGATATACCTTGAAGTCTTTATGTGCTGCAAAAGCCAAAAATATCCTAATAGCCTCTATTCTTGATATTGGAGCAAAGGTCTCTTCAAAACCTATTTCTTCCACTTGTGAGTAGCCTTTACATACAACCCTAGCCTTGTTTCTGATAAATTCTCTAGTCTCATTCAATTTGTTCCTAAAAAACCATTTATTTCCTATCACATTCTTGTTTTGTGGTCTTGGTACCAATTTCCATGTTTGATTCTTCTCAATCTGCCTCAACTCTTCTTCCATAGCTTTAATCCAATTTTCATCTTTGCATGCTTCAGTAACTATTTTGGGTTCTATCTTAGAAAGTAAACAAAAGTTTACCTATTCATCTATCATAGCATCTTTTCTTTTTGTCAGCACACCTTTGCTCTTGTCTCCAATTATTTGATCCTTAGAATGATTCTTTTGCACACACTTAAGATTTTAGGATTATTTTCTGGAGCTTCTTCTTCTTCCACTAGCATCTCCTTTTCTCTCTTTTATTTTTTCCTCTTCTTTGCAAGGGGGTCATCACATTCATATCCTTCTATCAACACTAAGCTTTGATGTGATTCTTCATCCACTTTGACACTTTCATTTTCAACTATCTTCTTTAGCCTTTTGTTGTAGCATTTGTATGCCTTGCTCTTTGTAGAATATCCAAGGAAGATTCCTTCATCTGATTTTGCATCAAGATTTCCTAAGTTTTTTTCTTCTCTCCTGATATAACATTTCCTTCGAAACACTAAAATAAATTTCACAATAGGATTTTCTCCATAGCTCATAGGCGATCTTTGAGCTATTTACTCTTTCTTTTCCTTTGTTGGCAATGTAGACTAAAATATGAATAACTTCTCTCCAATAGACATTTGGTAGATTTTCTTCATTCAGCATGGTTATTTCTCCCTCCTAAACTATCATATTCTTCCTCTCCACAACTCCATTCTACTGTAAAGTCCTAGGAGATAATAAATGTCCTTTTATTCCATTTATTTCATTCTCAACCATAGATGTAAATGCTTAAAACTTATCTAGAGCTTTTGATTTTTCTTTTATAAAGGTCACCCAAGTCATTCTAGAGTAATCATCTATTAACAACATAAAATAATTGTCACCTTGAGAGCTTCTTGAGCCTTTTCCTTGTCTGTTTTCCAACCTAACACTCTTTGCAAGTTGCATTGATAGGCTTTGCAATTCTTGGAAGATCTCTCATAGCATGAGTAGAGTTGATCTTCACTAGTTTATCAAAATTGATGTGACACATTCTTCTATGCTATGATTGACTTTCATTGATTTGTGTCATAAGTAACTTACCACCAACACTTTTGAGCTGATATATTAAACATTTCCTTTTGTATTTGTTCTTGCAAGCACAAGAGTTTTGGAGCTTCCTTTTCTAATTTCACAACCATCAACCTAAAACACCAAATTGAATACTATGCTACACATTTTTCCTACACTTAAAATATTATGTTGGAGATCCTTGACATAAAGAACATCATCGGTCTTATGCTTGCCAGAAAAAAAAATAAAATCTTTTCCACATATCTTAGTGGATGTACCACCGTCATACTTCACAAGTCTAACAAACTTACTCTTATCACCTGCCATATGATTTGAACATCCACTATCAATTATCCAATAGTTTCTCTCCTCTCTTGTATGAAAGCTAGTCAATATAGTTCCTTCAATACTATGAATTATTTATAGAGCAATTTCCTTCACAAATATTTCAAGGTTAGTAGAATTAGTTCCAACATTCAAATCCATGAACAAACATTCATCACTTTCATCATCTAGATAGTCTAATTCCTCATCATCAGATGTATTATTTTCTTCTTTAGCATAATGACTCTTCTTGAAAGGTTTACCTTTATGATCTTTATATTTCTCATTTGAAACTTTGCCTAGATATTTTGAAGAATAATGCCCTATCTTTCCATAATTAAAACATTTGAAAGGTAACTTACCTTTATATTTTCCAGTGACCTTTTTCGATCTTCTTACAAAATTTTTTTCCACTTAATCAAGATCATCCTGATCAGATTCATCATTCTTTTCTTTCTTGTTGACTTTAAAAGAAATTTCTTTCTTTGAAGCATCTTTTCCAAACTCTCTTAATTCAGAAGTAGTTAAAGCACCAAACATTTGATCTCTAGTATATTCATCTGAATTCTAAGCTTCCTCAATAGCATAAACTTTAGCACTGTAAGATTAGGAAGGGTTCTTAATACCTTTTTCTCAATTTCACTTTCATCCAGTTTTCCACCAAGATTGTTGATGGCATTGACAATTTCATCCACCCTAAGCTTGTAGCCTGCAATATCTTCATTCTTTGACATCCTTAGGGTTTCCAATTTAGCTTTGAAATTTTGTATCTTTTCTTTCTTGACCTTAGCACATCCTTCATAAATGCTTTCCAACCTCTCCTAGATCTCTTTAGCAGTTTTGTAGCTTATCACTTTCACAAGTCTTGAGTTGGAAAGCCCTCTCAAAATAGCATTCCTTTCTTTTCCATTATTCTCATAATCCTTGGTATTATCTTTACTTTTCAGAGGAGGAGTAGGCATAGTATTTCCATCTTCAACTGACTTCCATACACCAAACCCTAATGAGACAAGAAAGGCTTCCATCCTAGCTTTCTAAAAGGCATAATTTGTTCCATCAAACATAGGGACTTTGACACCATTCTTGTGCGCCATCTGGACCTACCTCAATCGGTTAAGCTTCTTCCGAGGAACCTCTGCTTTGGTACCAATTGTTAGACACAAAAGACAACTAAGTGGGGGGGTGAACTAGTTGTGCATTAAAATAGATTCAAACCCTCATTAACCTTCAAACCCTTATTAAGCATCAACATGAATGTAAACAAATGAAACATTAACACATATACAACCATAAAAAATAAAACACTCATTTTTACACAAAAAACCCAATAAGGGAAAAACCACGGTGATGATTAACTCACATATATATAAAAACCAAAATCGATTACAAGAGGCTCATTATTGGAAGGACTCACTACACAATGGACTCACTATCCAAAAGAAAGAAACAAAATCTCTCTACCAAGGGCTCACTACCCAGGTTGATTAGTTCTTCTAGAATACAAGAGATTAGAAAAAAACTATTACAAGAAGGTCCACCACCTTAGAGCAACAAGAGAAACCACCACTCTTAACTCTCCACCATCCCCAACCTTTGAATCACTACCTCCAAAAACATTAAGCACACTGAAATGTAGACACCTTCTACTCGCTACTTCTGATAATCTTAGGCATTCATGCTCACACTCAAATTAGAGCACTTGTTCACACTTACATCATTTCACACCACACTACACATCACACACTACAACAATTGACCTTAGATATATATCATTTGCAACCTCAAACAATCTTCTCTAGGCCGTCCTCAATGAAATGTAAGCACCTCAAATGTGTAACCACCAAATAGGTCGGTACCAAACACTTTTGTAATGGAAAGAAAAGGAGGACCACACCAAGGGTTAACCAAGACCCAAATCTACACTGAAATTCTACACCTTGCTTCCAAAAACCACAAAGCACATCCACAAACAATTCTAACATGCTAGGTTAGCCAAATCTGCATCAACATTATCAAGTAACCATTTTCACACTTTGCTAGGTCCATAAAAATCTTGCAGACCATGTATAAACATTACACAATTTCCTAGAATATTCCAACACCAATAGAATATTCAACATTGGTGCAAACACATGCAGCTAACAATATTGTCATCTTATGCAACCAATCAAATAACCACTGAGATACAACTCATGAACAATATTGTCGAACAACTGAATATTAAACAATCCAAGAGAAGGTAGATACAAACAATACTAGCACATTCACAAATCTGCAAGACAAGAAACTTCAACATGAATAAATGTGGAGCAATTTCATTTCTCCGAGACCTCCTTCTTCACAAGATAGATACTATCAAACATAACTTTTATTGCCACACGATCGAAAATTTGAAAAACTAGATCTAACACCTTTAAAGACTTCCAATCATCACATCCAATCTGAAACATGCGTCACATTCTATGCTTCACATAATATAGGATTAAGAAAAAAAGAATTGAATTTCATGAAGTTTTGACCAAGTTAAGGTGGTCAAGTGTACGAGATTTTATATTTTTTAAAAGTTGTAATAAAAAAAACATAATTAATTATTTACTTGGAAAATAATTACAAAAATATATGCATCACATCGGTATATGAGTCTTCTACTTATATATAAAATATTATAAAAAAATGTTATCATTTTATTGTGGTTAGGGTGGTCAGACATACACCTACTTCTTATTTTTTCCCTGAAATTTAAGTACTTCTGCATAGAAATTTCAAATTTTCACCAAATAGATTTTTTCAAAACAAAAATAAACTTATTAGTTTAGAAACTACATTAAATTTGCAATAGATTCTATTCTTGCATATTTTTGAAATAATATATTTAACTTATTCAAATTTTTACGTCAAGTTGCCTAACTCTAATTTTTTTTTTAATTTTATTGCCACTTAAGGGCCTATTTTTTCCATGATGATCCTGCACATGCCCATGTGCAGAAGGTGTTCATAGGAAACTTACAAAGGCCTTGGCAAGAGAAGTTCACCCTTATGAAATACCCTTCTTTTGCGCATCTGTGTACAACTTTACGGGAGTACCAACAGACAGTGGTTTAGTTCGGGGGTTCCTCCTCATGCTCTCATCCTGAAGGGAGGTCTGTCATATCAATCTCTGGAAAAGGTAAATCTATTGCAAATGTATTAGTCGTTGTGGATAACAAAGGCCTCAGATGCGGCCGAAAGTTTACAAAGCTATCAGAATCTTATTCTTCCATCTTGCAGAAGTTGTTAAAGGATAATACTGTTAGTTTGCCAATCCCTAAGCTGGTTAGGGAACCATATCCTAACTGGTACGAAGAAAATACCTATTGTCAATACCATCAAGTGAATGGAAACAATACCGAGCGTTGCATGTGCCTGCATCATGAGATACAAGATCGCATTGAGGACAATACTATTCATCTTGATGGGAACAAACAAAACATGAAAAAATCAGTGACAAAAGTTAATAGTGACTTGCAAATATACACGGACGTGTTTCTGTCACATTCTGCTAACATGATTATCGATCCCTCTAATTCTATTCTTACCTTGAGGCGTATGTTAACATGGTTACTGTTACTCCCTCTCCTCATCTTGCGGTTAGTTTGCCGAATGTAACCTTCACTATGCAAGATGTGCTAGCAAATGACGAACCTTCTACGCTTTACATTCTCGCTTGCCTCAATGACAACATTATGATAGGAGTCTTAGTCGACCCCATGAGTAGAGTGAATGTCATGTCACAGAGGAGACGTTACTCTTGAATTCCCTACAAAGGGAGGAATACAAGAAAATAAAATCCATCATCCATATGCACAATGGTCTTTCTCTTAAACCTTATGGATCGATAACGTTGTTCGTCTTGATTGGACCCATGAATGTAGACATGGTCTTCGATGCCATTCTTGAGTCAGACCTATTCAAAGTGAAGCTAGGTATACCTTGGCTAGCTTCCATGAATGGGATCGCCTTTGTAATTCATAAGTGCCTTAAGTTTTCCCATGAGGGTGTCATGCACGTAGTGCATGATACTAGATACCAGCTAGTGGTAACTTGTGGGGGATACTCGTTGGATCACTTTAGCCCACTCCAGTCAGTCCGCTCCCACAAAGAATGGATCTACTTTACAAGAACTGTGTGAAATATAAGACTAGAGGCAAGGGATAGTTGAAGTTGAACCTCCTTGCAGTGGAGCCGCTAGTTGTCTCCTCCTCCTGAAAGGGGAAGGAGAAGCTTGCTCCCTCTCGGGTTGACTCGTCTACTCCCCTTTCTTGGGAGGAGTATTGGATGAACAAGCCTGGCCTCTACCTGCTGAGTTTGATGATGCCTCCTTGGCGAAGACCCAAGATCAGGATATCGGATCTCCCTAATAGGTCCCCTAGACCCTAGTACTATATGTATGGCACAAAGAAAGGCTCGCAAAGACAATTTTCCCTATGACCTATTCCCATTCCCCCAAGTAGGAAAAAGCCCACTACTAAGGTGTTGGGATCGATTCCTCCTACTATTTTTGAACCTACTCCTCCTGTTCGTATTTAGGAGTCTGTGCTTCCACTGGAAACAGCTGTGGAAGACATTTCCATGGCTGAACAAGAACCTTATGTCCCTTCGCAAGTTCCGACTTCCAGTTTGAAGAGTTGTATAAACTGCCTTCCATGCGAGCGTAAGCGCTGGTGAAAGGCTCTCTTGGCTGAGAAAGCCTCCTTAAAAAATGAGGAGATGACAAAACCTCTTGCTGTGTCCTCTCTCCCCCCTTTTGCCTTTGTCCAAACTAGCTCTGAATCTCTTCTGACTTTCATTGTGAGCACACACGCTCTTGGAAAGGTGCAAGTGTTCATTGCTCCTTTTGTAGAGCTGCCTCTGTTGACTTTCGTTTCGGATGTCTCGCCTTTCTTGAAGCTCGTGGATATGGTTAATAGTTCGGTTGTATCCACTGTGGTTCTTTCCTCCTCTCCCTCAACCCTGCTTGCTTCATTTGTGGGGATTTCACCTCCTCTGATGAAGAAGAAGGTAGAGCGTGGTCCCTCCAACAATGGAGGATGTAAGAGGAGTCCACCTTCTCCGAAAGGTGGCCTCGTGCTGACTTGTTCCGACCTAGTGATAGAACTAGTTCCAGCCCCTTGAGTTTGTCACCACTCCCGAGTCTCTTGGTGATCCTAGCAGTGAAACTCGAGTGAAAACTCCTCCGTCTGTCGAAGTGAAACATGGCACTCTCGTGAAGTGCATGTTCAACTTGGTGGATGAAGTTTTGACCTTGTCAGCGATCTTTGTGAAGTTGTTGACTTTAGACCCACAAGAGTTGAGCAACAGAGACCTCACAGGTCCCTCTACCTTAGCCCTTGTTTTGGGAGGATCATAAGCTCCTCCCCTTAACATTACACCGTTGCAGGCTCGTCATCCTTCACCCTACGATGATCTAGAGTGGGAAGCTAATGATGTCTTGGTCAACCAGTGTTAGGGGAAGACCCTCTTCTTGATCTTTAGATTAGATGTGTGTGTATGTTGTGATGTGATTCCCCCGTGATCGTGCTATATGTGCCTAGATGACTCTCCTCACCCCTGTTGGTGCTTGGATATAGCCGTGGTGTTTGTGTTGTAAAACATCCTCTATATGTATCATTATTCTTCTATGTTTGTGATTAACTTTTGGTAAATTGGGGATGATGCAAAGCGTCGAGAGCATTTAGGCCTCCTTCCATGTTGACTCAATCTTTTACTTTTACTTTGTCTTTCGTTCATTCTTCTTGATCTGGCTGGGGATTGATGATCTTTCGCCTCACACCGTAGTTACCTACTATTTATAAATAAAGGTAGATTTGACCCCGTGAAACTAGATCCCCTATGCCCTTTGTGTGTGTGTTTTTCGTTCCTCTACTTTTCTCTTTATCTTTCTCTCTTCTTTGCTTGAGTTGTCCCTCTTATGTGTGATAATGCTACTTCTAAACCACTTGGTTTTTAGAAAATGCATTTGTTGCCAACAAATATTTTCTCAAGACTCTTCAAACACTTTTGTTGGAATTGATTTCTCGACTTGAAACCCTAACGAAACATGTTTCCTTCATCATGGGTTCGTAAAGGAAGGACTTGGGTATCTTCCTCTGAAGCGAGAACAGTCTTGATCTTCCCCTCGCATGGGTACATATCCTTCCTTTCAAATTCCTTGATGAAACAAACATATTTCAAAAGTATTCCTTGATGATAAATCGATTTGAGAAAAAATATGTTATCTTTTGAATAGTGTGTCTCTTGAGTGGACCCCTCCTTTTCACATTGGGTTCCCGAAGAACCCCTTCAAAATTTTTCAATGAGTTCTATGTTGTCTAGTGTGGGGGTAGCCTGACTAGACCGGTTTCACATCTTCACGTCTAGTCCAGGGGCAGCCTGACTAGACCTACTTCACATCCTTATTTCTGGCTTGGGGGAAGCCTGACTAGACTTCACTTTTTTGAACAACGTGTCCCTTGAGTGGACCCTCCTTCCTTTTGAAGGGTTCTCGAGGGATCCCTATGAAAGACTCACAACTTAGCGATGGTTTGCATGATTGTTTGTTCATTGACCTATGTGACTACTTCTTGACATGTTCTATCTACGAGTAAACATGTCGCCCTCTCTGACTCTGCAGATTCTCCGTTGCTCGATCTCCTTCATGTGAGAGTTCTTGAAGGGTACCCCCTTGTAGGACTGTGAGCTTGTGAGGCACTTTCGTTCTTCAGCTTTATAGTTCCATGGAATTATGAAGTCCTTTGCCTGCACTTCCGAGTTCACCAAACCGTGCTTTGCTTCCTCATCAGATTTAGGTACACATCTCTTACCTTTTTACTTCTTAGTACTCTACTTTACCGAAGCACTTATCGGTACTCCTCCTTGCTAAAGTGGGGGGCAAATGTGTAGGCGTGAATTTGCACCCCTAACACAAATTCCCCCGTTACCCCCTTACACTTTAAAAAACCTAAGGTGGAGGCTTAATTCCACTTAAGCCCGTCATTCGCATTACACGTGGTGCCCATTTTGTGTGTCATTGGAGGCATTTTTGTTGGGGACGTCTGCATAGTGTGCGGACGTCCGCATGGTGCACTTACATCCCTGGCAGATTCCTGTGACTGGAGTTTGCAAAGACGCCACAATTCCTATTGAGAGTCGAATTGTAACGCCTCTCTTCGGTTGGCCAACCCGAATATGGTCATTTTCATCTCCTTCCTTCATATTCTTCACCCTCTCATTCATTCAGGGAGTTTTTGGAAGATCTTGAATTCATCTCTTCACATTTTCTCCACTCTTTCAAGCATCCACAACCTTTGCAGCAACACTTCACACTCCATAGTAGCAATCTACCACTTTATCACTCTGATAGTGCGAGCCAGGATAAACACCATTACGACATAGGCTTGAGTTCCTCTCATTTTCTCCTCCACTAGCCTTGAGTGCTTTGGACGGAGGTGGTAAGCTCCTCTTATTTTCTCTATCGTCTTCGTTGAGTAAGCACATACTGTTTTGCTGTGTCTTTTGTTTACGTAGCTTGTTTTCTCTTCTCTATGATATTATTCCTATTGTTGCAAACTTGGTTGTTCGTGGAGGTGGGAACACCAAAATGAGCAGACCCCTAACAAAATCCCCAACATTTTCCCTCTTTATTGTGTGCAGGTAGAGAGATCTTGGAGCAAGTTGGTGAGAAGATTTTTGTACGAAATTGTCTTCGTCACCCTTGCGGCAATCGATTTCCTTTATCACATTCGTTTTTATGTTTCACTCTCCTTAATCTTATTTTGTCATTCTAGAAATTCTTAAACTAGGCTGATAGTCCCTTTTTTAGAACTTAACCTTGTCTCTCTGGTTTTTTGGCCGTACGAACGCTAGTGCATTTGTGAGACACCAGCGCGCCACACTGTTTTCTCAAAACCGCACTTCTGTCCTCAGACAGAGAGCTTCCTAAGACATAGAGTTGACTCTAAAGATCGACTCACCTAGTCCCCCTTCAAATTTCAAGTTTGCAAAGTGGTCGAAGAATCTACAGTTCTCACCACTTTCATCCCGCCTATCCTAACCTTCCTTTAAATTGAGGTAAGTTAGGGCAGCCATACTATTCTTGGCCTTTCATGACCTGGGGCCTTGCAGTGGTTGGTCCCCCTCTCTTAAACTATGTTAAAGGCTTTAGGCATAATCTTTTGAGAGTTGGAAAAATTTGTAGCAAAGGATATAATTTTGTGTTTAAGGATGAAAGTTGTGAGATTAGAAAAGGATCTAAAACTGTGATTGTTGTTGGTAAGAGGATAGATGGAAATATCTATCAGCTCAAGGTTGTTGATGGTCATTGCTTAAAGTTTCAAATTAATGATAGTTGGTTATGGCACTAGCGAATGTGTCACATGAATTTTGATAATTTAGTTAGAATTAGTTCAGTTCATGAAGTAAGAGGCCTACCAAGAATTACAAGGCCTATCAATACCGTTTGCAAAAATTATCAGTTTGGAAAGCAAATAAGGAGTATTTTCAAAGGAAAGGACCAATCTGCTATTGGACTACTAGAATTAATACATATAGATCTTTTTGGTCCTACAAGGGTGGGAATCCTTCAAGGTGATAGGTGGGTGATCCCATAATAGTGGTTTACAATTTTTGGCCAAATTGGACACTGAAATTATTATTTTCAACTAGATCTTCACATTTGGGCACCTATAGCGGCTAAATCATGAGAAATTTGGAGATGATGCAAACTAGAGTCTCGTCACATTTTGTTTGTAGATTTTAAATATATTTTTTTCAAAATTTTTGGAATTAGATTGCACTTCTTTTTCCATCTCCCACGAAAATTGGTTTTTTTCTTCAGAAAATAGTATTTTTAAAAAGTGTCGCACACCGTATAACGCATAGTTTTTTTTCCATGAAGGATAAAATTCTAATTCTTTTGAATTTAGAATTGTAACTTCGATATCTAGTGCTTCCACTTGGTTAAATAGTTTTTTATTGAATATTTTTTTCTTTAATCAAGTTTCAAAGTCAAATCAATTACAATTCGGACATAGCGTGACTGTATAACACATAACGTGTTTTGTATATATCAAATTTTAATTTAATTTTTTTTTTTGGATCAAGGACTTCAATATATGGTGCACTCATATTTTTCAATTTTTGTTTTGATAATCTGTTATTTTTCCACATGTGTAGAACAAAGACCTTCATTTTCGATAAAAAAATGTATGTTTAATAAAACTAAAAAAACAAATATATAATAAACCAAAACATAATAAAATTATATTCCTTGGATAGCTAGTTCCAAGGACTACCATAATAATTTGAAATAAATTTTAAATGAATTCATTTGATCCCCCAAAAGGTAAATCAAAAGTGATTTTTTGTTAGTATTTTGATAGGTGTAAAGGAGACTCATTTATAGGTATGGTTTAAAACTAGCGAGGTTCTTTTCAAGGGGGTTTGATCAAGCCCTCTGCAATTGGAATCCTTAAACTGGAAAATTTTAAGGCTTAAATCATTATATTTTTTAAAATTATATGATTTTAGCAAAAATTAGTTCCTCTCAGAAATTGTAAACCAACTTTGTGGGATCACCCAGGTGTTTCATGTTTTTAATTGATGATTATTTTAGAATGATATGGGTTACGTTTCTTAGAGAAAATCTAATGCTCTACATAGATTCAAAGAATTTAAATCTATGGTTGAGAATGAAATGGATTTGAAAATAAAATGTTTGAGGTCTGACAAAGGTGAATAATTCACCTCCAACGATTTTAACATATTTTGTTAAGTTCATTGAATAAAAAAGGCACTTATCTGCCCCTAGAACTCCTCAACGGAATGAAGTGGTTGAAAGGAAAAACCAGACTAATCAAGAAGCTACTAGGACTATAATGAAACAAGAAAACCTACTAGAAGCCTATTGGAGAGTAGTAATTCACACTTTTGATTACATAATTAATAGAGTTCAAGATAAAGCTAACAACACAAAGACTCCCTATGAATTATGGTATGGAAGGATTCCTACTGTCAAGTACTTTAGAGTAGCTGGAAGCAAGTGTTATATCAAAAAAGATGAAGAAACCATAGGAAAGTTTGATGCAAGGTTTGATGAAGGTATCTTCCTTGGATATTATACTAAAATAAAAGCTTACAGATGTTACAACAAAACGCTAAGAAATATTGTTGAAAGTGCAAATGTTAAGGTTGATGAAGATTTGCAAAATTCAATTGATATAGATGGATATGTGTTAGATGAACCTACTTGTGGAAAAGAAGAAGAAAAAGTTAAGGAAAAAGAAGTGAAAAATGAAGAGGAAGAAGATTTGGAAAAGACCCCTCAGATCCCTAACTATGTGCAAAGGAATCATTCCAAAGAACAGACCATTGGAGACAAGAGGAAAGAAGTACTAACAAGAATTATAGTTGTTGAAGCTGAGGTAAATCTGTGTTTCCTCTCTAAAGTTAAACGTAAAACAGTGAGTGAGGCATGCAAAGATGAATATTGGATGAAGGCAATGGAAGAAGAAGTTATGAAAATTGAGAAAAAACAGACTTGGGAACTGGTTCCTAGATCGGAAAACATGAACATGATTGAAACTAAGTGGGTATTCAGAAAAAAATTGAATGAGAATGGAGAAGTGGTAAGAAATAAGGCAAGGCTTGTGTGTAAGGGTTGCTCGCAAGTGGAATGAATAGACTTTGAGAAAATACTTTCTCTAGTGGCTAGGATGGAAGTAATCAGATTTTTTTCGGAATTTTTAGCATACAAGGACTTTAAAGTTTATCAAATGGATGTGAAGTCTTCTTTCTTGAATGGTGAATTGGAAAAAGAGGTTTACATGGAACAACACAAAGGATTTAAGTTATCGGATCAACTGGATATGGTTTGCAGATTGAAAAAAAAATTATATAGATTGAGGCAAGCTCCGAGAGCTTGGTATGCAAGATTGGACATATATTTGATACAAGGATTCAGTAAAGGTGCCACAAATAGTAATCTTTACTTCAAAATTGAGGAAGATAAAATCTTGATAGTGGTTGTGTATGTGGATGATATTATTTTTATAGGCAATGAAGCTATGTGTAAGAAATTTGTAGAAGAGATGTAGAAAGAGTTTAAGATGTCTATGTTTTGGGAAATGAATTTCTTCCTTGGGCTAAAAATAAATCAAACAGATAAAGGCATTTTCATTTCATAGTCAAAGTATGTTAAAGAGATGTTGAATAAGTTTGGAATGGAAGACTCCAAACTGGTATGTACTCCTATTGTGACTAGTTGCAAATTGAGAAAGGATGATGAATCACCTAAAGTTGATAAGAGAAAATAAAGATCTATGATTGGTGGACTGTTATATCTAACTACTACTAGACTGGATATCATGCATGCAGTTTGTCTTGTGGCTAGATTTCAAGAATTTCCTAAAGAGACATGTTGCAGTAGTGAAGAGGATATTCAGATATTTAAAAGGCACTCTATATTGTGGCTTATAGTATCCTAAGGATACTTATTTCACATTAAGTGCATACACAGATGTAGATTGGGTTGGTTGTGTTGATGACAGGAAAAGTACAAGTGGTGGTGCATTCTTTCTTAGATGTAGATTGGTGTCGTGGTTAAGTAAGAAACAAGATTCAGTTTCCTTATCCTTCGTAGAGGTTGAGTATATTGTAGCAGTATCTTGATGCACACAAGTATTATGTATGAGACAGACATTAAAGGATATCAAAGTAGTGTATGATGAGCTTATTTCTATCTTTTGTGATAATACAAGTGCAATTAACATTTCGAAGAATCCAGTGATGCATTCAAGGACAAAGCATATATCAATCAGGTATCACTTTTTGAGAGAAAAAGTTGTGAAGAATGAGGTGAAGCTTGAATAAGTACCTATAAATGATCGAATTGCTGAAATATTTACTAAGGCTCTTCCTAAGGATACTTTTGAGTATCTTTGAGAGAAGTTGGGGGTTATTGCCCCTCCTTTGAACTAGATGCATATGCAGATGCATCAATCTAGCAGATCTATGGATTCATCATTTGTTTGGATTGATGTTGGTGGCTACCTCTCAAAGGGAGTAGGTAGTGTCATGTGTTGTTATTGTGCAGAGTTGTTGGTTTGGTTGGGTGTACTTCTAAGGGGGAGTATTCAGAGAAAATATCTTGGTTCAATGTCAAAGGGAAGAACAATGCAAAATACCTTATCCTTTTCCATTAATGTCAAAGGGGGAGAGAAATAATCATGTGAAAAAGTTTACATAGGGGAGAGAAAGTGAAAGAAATTATGAAATAGATAAAGTGTAATGAGACAGTCATGAAAGGGGGAGAAAAGAGAAAAGGAAATAAGTATGTTCAAAGTTGTTGTGTTTTTGATAGTTTTTCACATCTTGTGTTGCCATCAATGACAAAGGGGGAGATTGTTGCAAGTATGAAGGTTTTGTCATTGATGTCAACAAGCCTATGTTGTCATTGATAAAATTAGTACAGTGGTTGAGAAGAGATCATTGCTTTGATAAGATTCTATTTATGGTTCAGATGTCGAGGATACTAAGAAAATTGATAAAATAAGGAAACGGGGTGTTGTAGAGATGTTTTGGTTCACAAAGGTGTTTTGGTTTTGCTTCCCATTTCTTCTAGGTTGAAGATATAATTTTGTTGTTTTGATATGTTGGTTAGAGATGTTTAGAGTATCTATATCCAGAATTTTGGCTTCTGGATTATTGGTCAGAGGAAGTTATGTTGACTAGTATGTGAACTAGTTTTGTAGTGTTGTACAAAGGTTTCTACGACAAATGTATTTGCTTTGCATTTCTCCATATTTTTCTTTTCAGGACTTGTGGTTCTAAAGTAGAGTTTATGGTTTTGCTCTCTTGTCTACGTCAAGAGGATTTGTGGTTACACATATCAGAAGGTCTTTTGAGTTACAGAGTATTGCAGTATCTAGCAGTGTTGTCTAGGTAAACAGTATGCTTATAATCTTCAGGTGAGATTTGTTTTGAAGGATTTTGTTGGTTTCCAAAATGTTCTTGGATCACGTTCAAGTGAATTTTTTTGTTTGAAAGTTTTGGATTGATCAAAGGAAGTGTTTAATTGAAAGTTTAATATATTTTCCAGGGTAACAATTGAACTAATGTTTACACTACATTCAAAGATGTTCAAGTATTAATGAAGGAATAGCGTGGTATGTGATATTTAATTTGCGTCCTAGTTAAGTGTTGTTCTGGTCCACTTTCATTCCTATCCACCATGAGAATGTTTAGTGCTGACCTAGTTTGAAATTGCAAAGTGTGAAACATGTATTGTCAACCTTGGAGAAAGTTTTCAAGGTTGAGGATTGTATAAGTATTAGTTGAGATGCTGAGGGTTGACAAGATAGAAATGATAGATATGTGTGATGCAAGGGATGCAAATTTCCGAAGAGTACAGTGCAAGTTTGAGCTGAGCAATGCGAGCTTCAAATTGTTGAACTTCTGAATGGAGTGAGTTGAAGGTGTGCGAAATATTTTAAACAAGATTGTGAAGGTGTTGGTGCTATTGTGGTGGATTCTCAAATGCATTGATAAGTTGTTCTTTGTGTAATATTTCTCTTCTATCGTCTTTTTTCTTTGTATAGCAATGAGCCCTAGTTGTGAGCCTTTTTGAATAGTGTGTCCTATTCTAGCAGTGAGCCCTTGTACCGGTTCAACTATTACTTATATTGTGAGCTAATCTTCACCGTGGTTTTTCCCTCATTGGTTTTTCCACATAAATCTAGTGTTCTCTTGTGTATGGTGTTGGTTGTTGCAGTTTTTGTTACCTACTTTTCATGTTTAAACATTATAATAGATTAAAGGATTAACGAATGCATGTGGATCTGATTACTGTTGAGGGTTTTGATGTTTTGATTTGGTACAATTGATTCACCCCCCTCTCATTTTTCTTATTCATTTAACATAAAAATGTTAATTACACTAATTTCATTTATAATTACAATGACTCTACTTATGGGATCAATGAGAACCCCATCCTATATTCTAATTGGTATATCATTATATGAGAATGAAATAATAGGAGTAAAGATATCACACACCTTCATTGAGTGGGTAAAAGCATTGGCAATGTAAATCATGTTTTTGAAAGAAGAAAGAGATAAGATAAAAATTAAAACTACTAGAAACTATAAAATTAGAAGAATATGAAGGGAAAGGATTGGTGTAGCTTTACAAGTCCTAGTTGTGCTTCACTATAGAAATTCACATTATCTTTTTTCTCCTAGATTTGGATATATCTTGATTCGATGTGGTCTTGCACAATGTACCAAAGATTCATGCATTATTTAGTATTAAGTCTAGAGATGTGTTGGAATTGAAAACATTCTTTATGGTCATAGTTAGCTGGAAGAGGTTGATTTGTTCAAAGAGGAAGAATACGAGGTAAATTTATTAAGTTAATTTTTAGCAATGTTTGCATCACATTGTATAATTATTTAAACAATTTTCTAAATTGTTTATGTTATTGAAGGGCTACAATGTAAATAGTAACATCTTGTGATATAGTAATTGTATGTGTTCTAGAAGAATTTACTTTTCTTACATCTTTAGGAAGAAGCACTACCTTGGGTATCAAAGGGATCCAATGAGACAAAACCCCCAAACTGACTTACTAACTATTGATAATCATGCAAGGTTTTAAAAAAATAAGAAAATGAATTGTATTCATTAATAAAATCTTATCATGTAGGAATAGAAGCAAGTTTTCAATGAATAGTTGTACATCGGAATTAGGGAGTGCATACAAATTTATGAAAAAAAGATTGATATTGAAAGATAAAATCAGCCACCTTCTTAGTAGGTTCCTATTTGCAGTGGAGAAGATCAATGAAAGTGGCCCATGTTCTAATGTTTATTGAAAGTACTAGAGGAACAAGTTTATCAATTGTTCAAAATTTTTAAAAGAGTTGTCAAGGAAAGATCAAAATCAGTTTATTGCATTGTCTTTAAATGAGCATGTGAATATCTTTGCTAACAAAGTATCTTGTAATAATAAATCACTACATAAAGAAATGAAAGAATAGACATGAGTTTGAGGGTATCCCTTTTGTTATAATTTTTGAAGCTCAACACATCAAAACCTACAAGTATAGGGGTAGAAAGAATAGTTAATTAAAGTGGGCTCCATCTATAGCAATGATAAATTAAGGGTTGAGAAGAAGTTCTTGTTAAGGTGGCAAGTTGATTTTGCAATTGACTAATATTCTATATGAGTTGACTAAGTATAGGATCAATAGTATGTATATACATGGTATATTTTTGCAAGGTGATTGATATAAAGGTGGTAGAACCTACAAGACGGGAGGTGCCAAGAGTTCTTCTAAAGAAAAATCAATAAAAAAATACTAGGTGTAGCTACTATGGCCATGAGTCTAGTGGTCACCATGTGCATGGTAGTTACTAGAATTGACATGGAAAGTTGTGTGCCAACAACATTTTATTGTAAATTTTCTTTGTTTGAAACTATAGAATTGTATGATGAGACATACTTGGAGTACAGGACCACTGAGAGGGGGTGAATTAGTGGTCTAATGAGGAAGCAAGTTTCAAAACCTAACTTGCTTGTATTATGCAGAGAAACCCATTGAAAACGCTTCAAACATTATAGGTATTGAATGTTGAGGAAGTCACAATGATATGCAAATCAAAACATAATACTTGAACAAAGACGACCAATCAAGCATGATATAACAAACCACCAAGAGGAGACATAACATAAGGTTTATGAGTGAAAAACCCTAAAAGGGTGAAAAAACACTAAAAATAAGTTTCATTAGGCCTCATTGGCCAAAACCTCACTGGTTACAAATTATATGTCTCACTGGCAAAACAACAAGCCTCACTAGCTAAACTACATGCCTCACTGGAAAAATAAGCCTCACTGGCTAAACATCATGCCTCATTGGAAAACTAACCTGCCTCACTGGAAAAACAAGCCTCACTAGCTAAACATCATGCCTCAATGGCAAACTAACCTGCCTCACTAACAAAACCAATATGCCTCATTGGAAAATAATCAAAAGAGAATGAATGAAAAACCAGAGGGTTACTTTAGTTGAATACAAACCACTACTTTATTTCTACATTAATAAAACTCCATCTCCCTTATTCTCCCATATCACAACACTTTCTTCCTCTCTTCAATTGAAATAAAAACCACCTGTAATCACACTCAAAAATACACAATACTTTATAGAGATGAATATAATTCATGAATCTCTTATATATTGTTACTCAAATTCATTTTCTTTGTAATCAATAGCAACAAGGACATGTTGTCACTATTTCTAAAATATTCTCAAAGAATTCAGACCTTGAATTGAGCACTAGGAGATATACTATATTTAGACAAAGAAAACAAACTCCAAAAATATTATCATTCAGAGACATAAATAGATCTTTTATACTCTGTTACTCAAAATACAATCTTCCTTTTCATTATCTGATTTCCAACATGATATTGTAGTTTTCAACACTTCCTCATGAAACCCAATCCACAAACAAAACCCTACTCAATGTCTTGGTATCATTCATTCAACCATCGTGCCTTTTTTCACACCAAAACCATACTCACCAAAATTACCAAATTCATATCAAACTCTAATCCAAAGCACCTAACCATTGGAATACAAAAAGACTATAAATATCATTCATTGATCTTTAGTTTGGTGCCTTTATGATGTCCATTGATCCAAAATAGTTACACAACGCACAAACAAGCAACCACATGTCAAATCAAACCTTCAAGAAATAGTTGTTGGTAAAATTTTAAAACCGACCTTTGATTTTATAAACCCACCTTAAATACAATTAAATAATAGCCATTGATTTTAATATGAATGGTAGAAATTGAAGATTAGACATCTAAATCAAGTAACCAAAGGTGGAAGGGCCGATTAACCAACGAGCTTTAACCCTTAATGAATTAAGTAACTCTCGACCTCCTATTACAAGTCACTTTTCAAACATAACAAAAGTGAATTTGAGATTTGACATCCTTTATAAAATTCATAAACCTCGGGTCTTTAGGGTTCTTAGGTTAGGGTTTTAGAAATTCCTTAGTGTTCTAGGTTATAGAGTATAAAGAACTCATCAAACCCTAAAGAGAATTTACCATCATGTTACTTTGTCCTCTTCAAGTCTCTGAAGCTGAAAATGAACAATGGAGACAATGTCAACTTCTTGAAAGATGATAATCTCTAAGAATCATAAGAACTTCCATCAACCATGAGATGATCAATAATAACTTTGTCCTATAGCAACTCCTGAAGCAACATTCTGAATGATCAAGAAATCCTAAGCTTTGTCTCAGAACAACAATAAAACAAATTTGTGATACATGAACCATGAATACAACTGTAGCAACTCTTTGGATGCATTAAACATCAACACCATGAAGATGTATCAATCACCAGAAAAATGAATGATAACCAATCAAATACCTCTGACATATCATCCCAATAACCTTTGTGCTACACTGCTATAACTGCCAACACACTAAATATGCAAGCACTATGACACCAAGCAATACCAAACAACTCACCTTGCATAACATTGGCATGAAATACCTTGTAACAATGAATGCATCAACATCAACTCCAAGCACAAACCATTTGACAAGAGCAACATGAACTTCAACATTTGACATCAATGAAAAACACTACCACTGCCAAAATTACTTGTGAACAATATGTACCAATCCTCTGATAAATTCTATTGATTGAGGGTTTGAGACAATCATAGCTCAAATAGAATCTATGAGAGGTGTTACTTCAGGTAGGTTGTCAGTTTTTATGAATTCCTAAAAGTTGTATAAATTTTGATCTTGTGGTTGAATTTATGTGAATAAAACCCTCAATATAGCCTCATAATTGAATCCCCCATTTGGAAGAGGAGAATACCGAGATGGGGAATGAGGATCAAGAGTGATTGTGGATGGATTTTGCAACATACCGAAAGTATATTGCATTTTTTAGATTTCGGGGGCTATTCTAATTGGTTTTTAAAATGGATTCAATTGTTGCATGTGAAATGTGTGGAGGCTTCTTCCTACTATACTACCAGAAGTGATGAAGGAGCAGCCTTGGCTCTGCCCCTTACAAGCTCAAACTCACAACAACATAGGTTTTCACAAAAAAATGAAGCAAACACTTTATTTTATTGAAGGAAATGACATTATAGAATTACAATGCCATTACATGGGCTATCTCACTACAGTCGCTTGCCAAATTGCAGATCCGAGCATTTTTCTCTCAAATCTACATTCACTAGCAAGAGATTTATTTTCTTCTTTGCTCCATCATCACCTTCAAGCTAATCTGCCACCTCTCTCGTTTTGGTCAGATCTCTCTTCTTACAAACATTCTCCTCTTCTCTATCTCTCACTATCTCTTTATATTGTATTTCTCCTTCATGCCAGCCTTGTTGTTCCTCTCTCCTGTTGTTGTAGTACCACCATATTGTCCAATGGTCACTAAGATTTTCTTGATAGTTACATGGTTATCTATATCGTTAGTTCTTATTTTTTCCCCAGTAAGTCATTTTCTAATCATTTGTTGCATGTTGTAAATTCGTTTGACCTAGTCGATTAGCAACAATGATGCGAATCAATGAAATCTATCGTGTCGTGTGTCACCACTATGTTCATCCGTTCTGCCAACTCTTTGTTTAGTCAATCATCACACCATTTGAGTCTCTACCTCCATTGGCCTGCAGCGGGTTCCATAAATTTTATTACCAAGTCGTGGGGTTGTGAAGTTCCCTAACATCCTGATCTCCTGACTTGCACTCCTTCCATCAACCTTTTCATCCCTTCATCATTTCCAAATTATCATTGTATCGAAGAGACCACCTCAAGAGACTTGCCGATGATAGTATGTCACTCTGACCAACACATCATTTTGATATGTGTCCACCCTTCCAACTTGCTGCCACATAATTCACAACAAGGATGTGAATTACACGTCCAATCGTTAATCACCACATCACCATATGTCCTTATAAACTCAGTAGGTCCCACAACCATCATCCATTCTCTCGTCGCCTTATCGTTAGGACTAGCTCTATAGTCCTAGCAATATCACCTTGTCCGCCTGATGAAGGATTATAATCTATGTATTGGGGAGACTGATCAACACCTCCCACAGATAACAAGCATTCTCACCAATGAACGCAACCCATTACACTTCTCACCATTGTGCCATCAATGAGAGCCAATCTTGACTCCTACCGATGCGCTAGTGTCCCACCGATGATATGGTCATCGATCCATCAGGGAGACCCAAGATAGAGTCCCATCGATGATATTTACTCTCGCCGATAGACATACATATTACCAACTCCTAAAGAGATATCGACCCGCCGTTGGGACAACCAATGTTGTCATGTTGATTAGTAATCCTCCCGCCGATGTAACTCACACACTGCTTACTCGTTGTTGTCATCATTATGTCATTAGGACTAGAAGAAACATCCTGCCGATATGTCCAAGTCTTGTCAATGAACATGATCATCCCTTATTGAGTGAAATAACTCAGATCGATGCAGGATCGCTTCTATGCCCTAGATGCTCCTTTATCAAGAAGGAGATCGATTAATAAAACTCATAAAAGGGTTTTAAAACTCTCATTCAAACTAATCTTTAGATATTGAAAGAAAAAGGCTTGTTTTATGTTTTGATGGGTTTTTTATGTTTTTAAAATGTAAAAGGGTTTTTAAGTGTACAAATGTCAAGTTAACCAAAATGTAGTGTATGAAAAAGGAAACTTATGGAAAGTATACCAAACTTTCGAGGTTATTTCTTCACACATACATTAGGATGAATCGATAGTATTAAGAACTATTCAAGTTATCCTTTTATAATGCAAGAAATAGAAAGTAGAACATAAACTATCCTACTATAAAGCTAAATAGAAAATTATTACAATCTAGTGAAAATGAATATCTACGCAAAAATAATACAACTAAATTTCAACAAAAATAGAATGTATAGGTTTTAAAGATAATTATGTGAGTTGTAGAGAGTCTTGGCCTCAGACACTAGTTCCTAGTGAAAACATGTCCACAACACAAGTTCATCCAATACAAAATAGTATCAAAAGTACAGATTACACAAAAAAAATCCTACGCACAACAACAAAAATATCAAATTTAAATAGAATGAGAAATACTAAAATATCAAAATTGATAGCATGATTAATTTATTGAAATGGAAAATCAATAAGAAGAATATTTAGAAAGAAACAATATTTTTCTCTCTTCATCTCTAATAGAAAACATAGACTCACGATTTTTTTTGTTTGGCTATTTAGGGGCTTGCCTCAATCAAATCCCCATTTTGGTTATTCTACCTCCAGGACAAACAAGATTTTTATATGTTAATTATAAGTTGATGTGAAATATTCTATGATAAAGATATGAATAGATTAACATTAAAATATTAAAACCCAATGCATGCAAGTGCTAATAAGAAAAGAAATGCAAAATGACTAGTAAGAAAAAAATCACCTTAAAGCTTCAAAGAACACTCAACAGTGATTTTTTCTTCAATAGTGTTCTCAAGAATGGAGAGTGTGTTGAACATCCAGAATACTGAGAGGGGGTGAATCAGTATTCCACAAATCGGTAATAAAATCCACTTAAACATTATCACAATATTGACTGAATCAACAAGAGAGAACATAGAAACAAGACAAATCAATCATACACATGAACAACAAGATTTTTATGTGGAAAACCCAATGAGAGAAAAACCACGGTCAGGGTTAACTCACAATATACTATATCCAGATACAAAATATTATGGGGCTCACTATTAGGACTCACTGCCCTTATAAGGCTCACATTGTGAGTACAAAAGATGGCTCACTGCCAAGATAAAATGATGGTTGCTGACTGCCAAAATGATGAACTGATGGATACACCTTCAATGTGCAAGGTTCAGTTCCGCTGAAGCTCAGAATATAAAGTACTACATCACTCAACAATTGCATATCATCACCTTTTCCCTTTTCCACTAGCACATACTTTTCGCTTTCATCTATCTTATATTTATACACGTATATCTTATTTATTAGTTAGGTCAGAACCATATAAGATTTAATCATTTTATCCAAGTAGTGCATTATACCAGGTCAACTATTAGTCTTCATAATATATTACATTCATTGAGTCAGCCAAGACTAAACCACAATTCTCCAAACCAACAAATAATTTTCAAAGAAAACACCTTTCAGATCTGAGAGCACGTTAGTTTCCCATCATACTACCAGTAAAGAGACTATCAACAAAACTGTAGTATATGAATGTTCACCTTAGTAGAATGCAGAGTCTCTCACACAAATTTATACCTTCACACAAAACAATAGTAGAATACAGAGTTGAACTATGTCAGAGATAACTTTCTGTACATAGCAAAAAGACTTTTCAAGATCCAAGATATAGTTGTCTGAATGAGCCAATAAAACATGGTTAGGAGACCAGAGTCATATCAGATCTTGCAATGAGTTCCAGACAAATACAAACATACTGATCTACCACAAAGGAGTATTACCAACAAAGAACAACTTCTAGTAAACCAAGTAAACTTCTCATACTGTTGTCACCATGTAGTTATTACCATGTTGACATCAATGAAAACATAGGAACAACCAACACAATCATCCATACTTCATTCTCATGTTGCAAAGCTTCCAACAATCGCCCCCTTTGGCATTGATGGCAACATGCATGACAATTTTTTTTCAAGAATACCACATTGACTGTTCTAATTACTCCACCTATCAAAAATTGTTTTTCACAAAAAGTTTTTCCTTTGACTCTTCATCTCTCCATCTCTTTACCTCTCTCCCTTTGACATCAATGACAAAGGAAAGGGTCCGGTATAAATGTAGATATCCATCAAAAAGTAGTCAAAAAGATATGAACACTGAATTAACCTGAAGAAGAACCTTTGAGACTCTCAAGGATAGGATTCCATGATTCTTTGCCTTCTCCCAAGAAACTTTTGCACTAACTAGATTCTTGTAAAGTAGCTTAAGTTTAGTTAGAGACTCTAAACCATCTGTTAAAGTATTTAGATTAAGATTAGTCTCTGATAATTCACCAATACATCCAACAGCATAAGAGACAGAAGTATGTTTGAATTTAATCATGTCTTTGAGTGCCACAAACTTCTTGATAACATTTGTTCTTCAATCCTGCAGAGAGAATTTTTTTTCCTGAAGTTGCACAATGTAAGACCACCTCTAATTATCTCTATCTTCTGCTAATCTGTATGTATCTTCTTGAGTGATCAGTCGAGACTCACTCATCCTTATCTCATTTCTCATATTCAATGCATTGCCAGACCAATCTAGACAAAAGGAAAGTAGTTCTTGTGCCTCTTTTTCACAACCTTGTACATTCTCCAATTCCTTCATTACTCGATCATGTGCATTCGCACATTTTCCTTTGATATCATTCAAATTTTCTTCATTAGACCTAGTCCCAACAAACATTTCAAGTTCAAAGATGTAGACTTTCAAAGAATTAATCATGCCACGAAGATTCTCCACAACATAAATAGATGAATCAAAATTAGCACCGGGAATAACCTTCTGTAAATCTTCTAGAGCTGTCTGAATATTCATTATTTCATGCTCATGTCCAAGTTAATTTCATCTCCACTTTTCAGATTCACTACACTCTTCCTCTTCTTCCCTATTTCGGTCATACTACCAGAGGTACTTTCTTCATTGAGATGCTTAGGGCTTTCCAACAAAAATTTAGCGTATATATCAATTTCATCCTCTAATACTTCATAATTCAATTCAGACATCCAAACTAACCTTGATTCAACTACTTCCATGTGACAAAAATCTATAGACACAAGAAAATTTATGCTTCCAGAATATCTTTCCACAACACTTACTATTATTCTAGACCTTTTAGCATTTATAGCAAGTAACATTTTTCTTTCCCTTTTCCTTTTTATCCAACATACTATCTTTATATCCATTCTTTTTTCCCTTAGAATCATTCAAATTACTTTTGCAATCCTTTGCCTTATGACCAAATCTCTTGCACAAATGATAAACACCATTGAAGTATAAATACCTTTTTGCATAATGTCGTTTGACAAGAGTTTTTCCAGTATCACTTTTTCGCTCCTTGACTTGTTTATCTTTGTATCGTGACTTCTTACCAGTGAATTGCTTCACTTTAGAACTCTGACCTTTTTCAAACCTTAAACCACTCTTATCCATTTCCGGTCTTTGAGAGGTAATCAAATTATCAAGCATCGCTGAGCTTATCTTAAATTTGTCTTCAAAAGTCTTTGCCCTTTCTAGATTAGGTCTTTAGATTCTTTCTTTTAATTCCAGCTTTGCGCATTCATCTGTCTTCTTTTGAATTTCAATTTCCTGATATTCCTTAATTCTTCTCTTCTCATCCAATTGTTCCAGCAAGCTAGTGATGATTTCTTCTCCTTTGGTCAATAGATCACATGCAACCAAACTTGTACTTTGTAGATTTTCAATATGCCCATTTTCTTTTATCAACTTGTCCTTAAAGGCTTCCATTTCTTTTGAAAATTTGGCAGGAGCAATTTCTGGAGGAAAAAAATTCTCATGTTTAAATTTTGGGACGTTCCTCAAGTTGTTAGTCTTCTTTTGAGGAACCAAGCTCTGATACCAATTGTTGAACATCTAGAATACTGAGAGGGGGTGAATCAGTATTCCACGAACCGATAATAAAATCCACTTATCCATTATCACAATATTGACTGAATCAGCAAGAGAGAACATAGAAACAAGACAAATCAATCATACACGTCAACACCAAGGTTTTTACTTGGAAAACCCAATGAGGGAAAAACCACGGTAAGGGTTAACTCACAATATATTATATCTAGATACAAAATATTATGGGTCTCACTATCAAGACTCACTGTCCTTAAAAGGCTCATAGCTTGAGTACAAAAGATGGCTCACTACCAAGATACAATGATGGCTGCTCATTGCCAAAATGATGAAATAATGTCCAATACACCTTCAATGTGCAAGGTTCAGTCCTGTTGAAGCTTAGAATATAAAGTAGTGCATCACTCAACAATTGCATATCATCACCTTTTCCCTTTTCCACTAGCACACACTTTCTGTTTGCATCTATCTTGAATTTTTCTGCTTGCATCTATCTTGAATTTATACATGTATATCTTATTTATCAATTAGGTCGGCACCATATAATATTTAGTCATTTTATTCAAGTAGTGAATTATACCAAGTTGGCTATTAGTCTTCATAATATATTGCATTCACTGAGTCGACCAAGACTAAACCACAATTCTCAAAACCAATAAATATTCTTGAGCAAACACCTTCCGGATCTAAGAGCACGTTAGTTTCCCATCATACTACCAGTAAAGAGACTATTAGCAAAACCGCAATATATGAGTGTTCACCTTAGTAGAATGTGGAGTCTCCCACACAATATACCTTTACACAGAACAATAGTAAAATATAGAGTTGAACTTTTTCAGAGATAAATTTCTGTACATAGCAAAAAGATGTCTCAAGATGCAATATATAGTTGTCTGAATGAGCCAATAAAACATGTTTAGGAGACTAGAGTCATATTAGATCTTGCGATGAGTTCCAGACTCAAATACCAACATACTGATCTACCACAAAGGAGTATTGCTGGTAGAGAACAACTTCTGGTAAACCAAGTAAACTTCTCATACTGTTAACACCATGTAGTTATTACCATGTTGACATCAATGACAACATGGGAACAACCAACACAATTATCCATACTTCATGCTCATGCTGCAAAGCTTCCAACAAAGTGATATTGTATGTTGTGAACAAATTTCTATTCTTTGAATGGTGAGTGATTGTATTATTGCTTCAAATATTTTTCTTAAAAAGAGTATTTGTGAGAGTCTAAGAGATAGTCTAAAAATATAATCAAATAAAAAATCAATTCGCATAGTCATGCAAATTGTGTCAGGTTGATTTTTTTCAATGTGACTGCATGCAAGTTCTTTATGTGCCAAAAATATATTTGAATGTAATGCTCCAACGAGTAGTGAAATCACATTTTTTAGGACATTAGCACGTCACGTAGACATTTGCATGAAATGCTCTCATCCAAAAAAATAGATATAAAAGACTAGGAACAACATGAATGTATGATTCAAGTGTTAATATTTTGAAATTAAACTATTTATATCAATAGGATAAAGAAAAGGTGTTGTGTAGTGTGAAATTGTAAGGGTGTGCAATTTACGACACTACAACCTCTAAAATAGAATCCATCATTTACACATTTGAAAGAGCAATCTCAGGGATAGTAATGGCATATATTCTTAACACTTTAAAATCATAAAATAATTTTTCTAGGTTGAATAATCTCTTTAAGAAATGGCCTTTGTTGTCACTTCCTCCCAAGAATAGTTCAATGATAAGAATAGTAAAAATCCTTCAAGACAGGTAAGAATTCTCCTCCAAATTTATTAAGATAAATTTGTATGGTGCATCTCAGGGTAATATGGGGTTATGAAGGGTTGAATTTGTGATAGGAGATATAGTGAAGTAAAATATTTAAGAGTAGCTACAAAAAACTCTATGGGGCATAGATAATGAAGCAAAAATTTATGTTTAACTTCTAGGTCTTGAATTAGCATAAAAGAAGAACTACAAGAAAGGCATGATAGAGGGGGACTACTTATTAATAATAAATTCAATAAAATAAAGAATCTTTGAATGATAGAAGTTGGATTATATTCTCCAAATGGCATGGAAACTCCTAGAAATTTTCTAATTTCTTCTATGTTCACACTATGACAAAGAGACAAATAGTGTTGTTGATGTCTTGTCCAATCAAGCTATTTACTCTCAAGATAACTCTTCTAAATTTTTTGATCAAAGGACCTCAAAAAATAAGGCTTCAATTTATTTTGGAGGATAACCTAAAATTCAAAAACTCTACCCAAGTATTTTGGGAGGGGTCTTTATGTCACTTCCCTATTCTTTGTATGATGGTCATGGTTTAAAATTTTATTTTTTATCTTCTAATATAAATGGAAGATTCATTAATAAAAATAAGAAAGTAAATTTGTGAATTTCTTTAATTTTTTAGGTGTTATTATATATCATCCAATCACCACCCATATAAGATCCATATATCCTACTAAACTAAACAATATCAGTATTTTCGTTACAATTTCCCCCACTCTACTTTGAAATTTATTATTGGTCATCAATCCCAATATTCTCATGCCCTTAACAAGCCCACTTTTTGGGTTTTCTTGTCTTTGAGAATTATTTCATTTATAATGGGCGTTATTTCCTTTTTTTCTATATACTCTTCTCTTTTTCTATGACCACCTATTTTTTGTTGCAACTTATTAATTTCAAGAAGAAACCAATATGATAAGGGTTCAAATAACCAAATGATTTCACATACCAAGATATAAATGTGAGCCACACAAATTGGGTCCTTGTGACTTTGTAAAGTTGGGTCATGCCCCTTAAATTGATTGTGAGAAGCTGGAAGCTATGCTCCAAATGGTAATTGGTCTAGACTTCATGAGATGGATCACGTTCTTGAGTATTCTAATGTTGTTGCAATATTAATTTTGAATTATATGGATTTCTTATAGAATTTTAAATTATTATATCTTGTAATTCTACGATATGTGAGAAACTATTTACTTGATGAGGAAAAATTATAATTGGTTTCTAATGCTTATGACTTTTTCGAAGGATTTACTCCAATTGGTGGAGACTAGAAATGTAAACAATAGTGCAATGTAAATGATTCAACCAAAAATATATTGAAGATTGTTAGGTCGGCTTATCAATAAAATGTATGTGGACATCACCATCAACTCCTCTAGAGAGTATTATGATGATCATGTGAATAATTATTCATAAATGATAAATAAAAGTTGGATCATTAAGAAAAGTCATCATCTACTAGTCTTCCAAATAAATTATTTAGAAGTGAATTTTGTGAGGAATTTAATGATACCATCTATTGAACAGACACCATAATATTGATGTGGTGAATCAATATTCTAGAAAATCTCAAACCCTCTGGAGAAAATTGAAACTTAACCTTTACAACACAAACAAAAACATGAAAGATAAAAATAATGCACAACACCACACAACAACAGATGTATGTGGAAAACCTCAAAGAGGAAAAACCATGGTGAGAAAAGATGCTAGGAGCTACTATCCTAATCCTACATCACAAATGAATAATAGTTACAACTTTATTTTAGGGCTACAACCCAAGGAAGCAACTACTCCCTAAACTAAGAACAAACTTAGAAAGGATTACAACATGATAGTCCTTCCATTGTTTGAATCTAACAACTAAGCTTAATCCTTTTGATAATTGCAATTCTACTTTTTTCCTTCTCTTTTGATGATTACAATTCTTCTTTGACAACTCTAATGCAACTTCTTCAAATGTCTTCTCTACGGCTTACTAGCTCACTACTTTCAGCCTTCAAGAAGTTTTTCCTTTGGCTCATTGCCTCTAGCAAAATGTTAGTCGCACTCTTCACTTCCCTTCTATTATAGAGATATGATTAAATTGAATCTAGACAAGATCTACCACTTCTACTCTTTGATTTTTAGTTTCTTATACAGTTATCATAATGCATTAGACATCCATACCTCAACTCCATGACCTAGAACAACTAGGTTTAGAATATATAAATGATATTACATTGATTACAATACATGTCGACCATTAACAACAAGAATATTACACTTACAAGTCGGCCAAAGATCAAACAACAACATGAAACATTTAGAAAAGAAATACCCAAACAAACTACATGCAATGCCAAGAAGAGGAACACATCTTGCAATTTCCAACACATGGTTAACCTGGTCCTAAACACTCTTGGGTAAACCCACAATAGTGGGTTACAAT
Source organism: Sequoiadendron giganteum (assembly GCA_007115665.2). NCBI lineage: Eukaryota > Viridiplantae > Streptophyta > Pinopsida > Cupressales > Cupressaceae > Sequoiadendron > Sequoiadendron giganteum. Next base: position 578,177,470 of record CM021101.1, read on the forward strand.
TTTTCGCATGAAGAAAATTAGAAATTCCTATCAAAAAATTTAAAATGGCTTACCCCTTCTAATGAAGGGGGTTGGAATGAGCCCTCCCCATTTTAATTAACCCCCACCCCCTTCTAATGAACCCCCATTTGCACCATATAGGGGGGTTCGAATGAACAAACCCCCCTTTTTCACCTTCCCCTCACCATATCAAAATTTATGCATTTTTTGACTATTGAAGTGCGGGAAGGAGGTGCAAATGGAGTCAACTTGATAAACCGAGTTGGAGGACTATAGCTATCAAAACATGCTTTCCAACAACTATAAACTTAATATATTTTGTTTTTATTTTATATTTTATTTTTGAGCGATACTGAACATAGGTTTTTCATCGAGCATCAAGTTTGGTGAAAAATCATTGTGGAAAAATAATAAATTTAAGAAAAAAGACTGAAAAATATATGCGCACTAGGTATTGATGTCCTCATTCCAACAAAAAAAGAAAAAAATAATTTCAATACATACCAAGAAAGTTATGTGAGCCGAAGAGCACCTATGTCTAAATTGTAATTGGTTTGACTTTAAAACCTAATTAAAAGACAAATTTTCAACAAAACATTATGAAACAAAATGAAAGCACTAGATACTAGTGTTACCAACCTAAATTCAAAAGAATCAAAATTTTATCCTTTGTAGAAAAAAATTTATGCGAGCCAAAGTACACACCACTTTTAAAAAATGTTGTTTACTATTAAAAACTAGTTCTCAAAGGAGATGCAAAACAAATTACAATTTAATTTCAATTTTTTTTAAGAAAATACATTTAAAATCTACAAACAAGATCTCACAAATCACTAGTTTACATCATTTTCAAATTCCTAATAGTTTACCTAGTATAGGTGTGAGAAAGTGAAGTTTTTTTTGAAAATGTTGATTTGAATGTCAAGTTTGGCCAAAAAGTGTAACCCATTATTGTGGGATGACCCTCTTCACAACTTCAATATTCAATAGAGATCATTTGCATGATTCACAAATTTAAATTAGGTCAGGCTTCAGGAAGAAGACATAAAACTTGTAGCATGTCAGTCTTTACAACTTGACAATACACATGAAAGATTAAGCATTACTTGTGCTTCTTCTAGATGAGTTGACATGATCCATACAACATATTCAAACATTTCTTAGAATCCAGTCAAACTTTAACTCTTGGTGCACACCTTCAACATACCTTAGTCGGCCAAGCAAAAGTATAACCCAACAAAACCTTTATTTTAGACCATTGCCTATTCCAGAGAAAATAAAAAATATCTTGTGGAGCAGCAAAAAACATCACATGATATTCATGTACACTCTCATATAGCCATTTTACATTGTCTTGCAGCAACAAGCTAACACAAGCCAATAGACTTTGAAACCAATCACCTGACAACACATTCGTGAACTCTATCACTTCAAACTTTCTCTGAGGAATGACTAATGCTATAAAACTTTATAAATAAAACCATCACATCACCATAAATTTAACTTCTAAACCACACAAATATATCTACAAACACAAAGGAATGCAGAGCCAAACTTTGCACCTCTATGAGAATCCTCACAAAAACAACACAATCTTTGAACTGTCACTACCAAAACACCTTTCATGTAACTCAAATGATCTGAAACTTGGATCACACATGTTTTGACACACAAAGAAACTATCTTCCAAACTGCACAAGTATACATCTCCAACAGATAAATGTGGAGCATTTCTCAAATACTCCGGCAACCAATTAGCCAAATTGCAACATGCTTTTGCCATCAACAATTCTCTTACATTAGTGAAAACCGAACTACAAGAATCTCATACATAGTTTTGACATCAATGAAAACCAAGCTTATCAAGTTGCAACAATCTCCCCCTTTGTTATTGATGGAAAAACCACTTTGGTGCACAATATCTCTTCTCTCTCTCCCTTAGGTGCACATTTCTCTATCCCCCTTTGACATCAAAGACAAAGGGAAAATGGACTTTCTATATTTCAAGCATAATATCTCATCTTCAAAATCTCCTTTGGTGTACATTCTCTCCATCTTGAAATAAATTAGATGCTCCCCTATCAGAAACAACCACTACCTGCACCCTTTTAGAGGTAGTCGTTGTCAGTACACGAATAAAGATATAGCTTGAATTACTCCCCCTAGACAAATGCATCAACTATACATCTAGCAAGAAGGAGGGGCAATTACCCCTAGCTTCTATTAGAGATACTCAAATGCATCCTTCGCAAATGCCTTTGTGAAAATGTCTGTAATATAATATTTTCTAGTTACATACTCCAACTTCACTTCTTTATACGTAACCTTGTCTCTTAGAAAGTGATACCTGGTTGATATGTGCTTGGTTCTAAAATGCATCACTAGATTCTTGGAAATATTGATAGCACTTGTATTATCACAAAAAATAAGAATAGGCTCATCATATTGTATCTTGATATCCTTTAATGTTTACTTCATCTACAATACTTGAGTACAACAATATGTTGATGCAATATACTCTGCTTCTGCAGTTGAAAAAGATATTGAATCTTATTTCTTACTATTCCATGAAACTAATATTCTTCCTAAAAAGAACGCACCACCATTGGTACTCCTATCATCAACACAACGAGCTCAATCAACATCAGTGTAAGAACTTAGATCAAAGTTGTTAGCTTTTGGATACCATAACCCATAATCTGGAGTACTTTTCAAATATTTGAAGATTCTTTTGACGACCTCCTCATGAGTTTCTTTAGGATTATCTTAAAATTTTGCAACAAAATATACCACATGCATGATATTAGGTCTTGAAGCAGTTAGATACAATAGGCTTCCAATCATAGATCCATAAAGAGTTTGATTAGCAAGGGGAGATTCATCATCTCTACTCAAATGACAACCAATAACCATGGAAGTACTAACTAGTTTGTAATCTTCCATTCCAACTTCTTCAACATCTCCTTGACATATTTTGATTGAGAAATAAAGATACTATCATGTAGTTGAGAAATTTGAAGACCAAGAAAAAAGGAAAACTCACCTATCATAGACATTTCAAACTCCTGCATTTCTTCAGCAAACTTCTTACACATTTCATCATTTCCACCAAAGATTATATCATCAACATATACAAAAACTATCAAAATTATTTCATCCTCAATCTTGAAGTAAAGATTACTATCTGTGACATCTTTCTTGAATACTTGCTAAAACATGTACTTATCCAACCTTACATACCAAGCCCTAGGAGCTTGTTTCAAAGTATACAATGTATTTTTTAGTCTACACACCATGTTTGGTTTTACTGATAACTAGAATCTATTAGGTTGTTCTATGTCGAATTCCTCTTCTAAATCTCCATTCAGGAAAGATGACTTGACATCCATATGATAAACTTTGAAGTCCTTGTGAGCAGAAAAAGAAAGAAACATTTGGATTGCTTCTATTCTTGCTATCAGATCAAAAGTCTCTTCAAAATCAATACCTTCTACCTAAGAATAGCCTTTACAAACGTCTTTCCTTGTTTTTGATACCTTCTCCTTCTTCATTCAACGTATTCCTAAACCCCACTTTGCTCCTATCACATTCTTGTCCATGGGTCTTGGAACTAATTCCTAAGTTTGATTCTTCTTAATCTGATTCAATTATTCCATTGCTTGTATCCATAATTCATCATTGCTAGCATCAACAAAAGTTTTAGATTCTACCTTTGATAGTAAACAAAATTTGACTTGTTCATTTTTCTTTGCAAGCCTTCTTTTGGTCAGCACTCCTTCACTCTTAGCTCCAATAATCTGATCTTCTGAATGATTTCCTTGAACATACTTTGTAGGAGTCTTGCTAAGATTTTTTGTTGTTTCTTCATTCTCTTCAATATCGTCTTCTTCTTTTGAGCAAGGAGGTGCATCAGATCCATAGTCCTCAATTTCATTCATATTCAAATGTAGATCTCCATCAACCTTCGCATTTATACTTTCAACTATTTTTCCCAACCTTTTTATTGTAGTACTAGTATGCTTTACTCTAAGATGAATATCCCAAAAATATACCTTCATCAACCCTTGAATCAAACTCCCTAGAACATCTTCATCTCTTCCGATTTAGCATTTGCTTCCAAAGACTCTAAAATACCTGACAATTGCAGGTCTTCCATACCATAACTCAAATGGACTCTAAGTGATGTTCAATCTTAACAATCCTCTATTAGATTGCAGTATGAACCATAGTTGAAAAAATCACCACTTTCAAAAACTTGCCAAGCCCGGAAAATACCGTACGGAAAAAACTCGGCAAAAATTCAGAAAAAAACTCTCCAAAAACTCGGCAACTTAAAAAATTGCTTAAACTTCATTAAAAACACTTTTTTTTTTTGAAAAATTCAATGATAAGATGCATCCAATGAGTCAATCAAATGAGTACATAGAAGAAACACGCTGAGTCTAGTTATATTTGATTGATTTGAAAGAAAATTAGATACAAAATCGCATCCCCGTGTGGAATGCTCAATACGCTGATACTGATAGTTTGAAACAAAATGAAAATAGTAAATTGTTTTTGTAAAACTGAAAGTAAATACAACATTAATATATTTCAGCTTTTACAAATTCACATCTTCCTCTTCCCATGTCTAGTACTTTTAGTTCTCAGTAATACGAGAGAGGGTGTAGTCATGGCCCGAATCGTAGGCATATGCTGTGGCTGCTCAACCTCCATCCTGGATGTAGATCCTACTATTGGTGGCTTTGGCACTACCAATGACTCCTCCTCAAGATCATCCCAAATGTCATCCAATGAGAATGCAAATCCACCGCCCCCCCCCCCCACCCCTCCCCCTCCATTGCCTGTCGCTCAAAGTCATAGATCTCATTCTCGGAAAAGAATGAAGGTTGCTCATCTTGCCCTATCCAATAATTGTATGGATCTATCTCATCCAAACCAATTGGATCATCTGATATTTCCTTAATCTGCTTTTTGCGCAGCCGAAGATTATATTGCACATATACAACGTCATTCATGCATTTTTTAGGTAGTTTGTTCCTTTTCTTTGTGTGGATGGCCTCAAAAAAGCTCCAATTGCGCTCACAATTGGACGAACTACAAGGCTGCGATAAGACACGAAGGGCAAATTTTTGGAGATGTGGGGTATTTCCACCCCAATTTGACCACCAAACATCTACAAAAAACAAATTAAAAGTTAGAAAAGAACTTAGAAACTTAAAAAGGAAAGTCATAACTCAAGAGTTGAAAACATATGTTATCAAATTATCAATATTTGTAACTTGTAAATTTCAAATTTTATACCTGGTGGTTGATTGTGTATTGTCTTCTTTGCTAGCTCTAAAGAGAAGAGTGCACCCCTTTTTTCTCTATAACTTTGGATTTCATTGACAACGAGTTCTCCCTCCTCAAGGGTGGGTGACATCCTCTGGATGCACTTCATGAGGCCCTCCATAACCTCTCCAGTAGGATATGAGTAGGTGCTTGAATGGAAGAAATGAGGGTTCAAGAAGTACCCTGCTGCATGGAGGGGTTGGTGGAGTTGATGGTTCCACCTCCTGTCAATAATCTTCCAAATGTGATCAAATTTGAGGCTTCCCTTTATAATATTTTTTTATAGCCTCCTTGGCCCTATCCATGGCCTCATAAAGATATCCCATTGGGATTTTATCCCCATCCACCAAGCGGAGCACTCTAACCAAGGGCTCTGACACCTACAAATTACAATATAAAAATGCAAAAATATTAGAGTTTCAAATTTACAATAAAAGACATTAAAAAATTTATTCAATTTGAATTCAAATTCAATGTTTTGAAATTAAAGTTACCTTCACAATCTCTGTTGCCCTTTTTGCATATTCGGCATCAAACACAATTTTTTGACACCTTTTCTCCTTCTGGCTTCTTCGAATAGGTTGAGTCCATCCATGGTTGACTCACAAACATTTGTTTTAAAGATGCCAAATAACTAAGAATGCTTTGCAACGTTACGAAAATCGTTGCAAACCTTGTGACACATGACCTCATCAATTCTTTCCCTTTGGTGTTCTCCCTCATTAAGTGAAGAACCCAAGGGTGATTGTAGATGTATTTAGTGATCCTCCTCGTGTCCTCTACAATTGGTGTGACCCAATCTAGTTTTCCTATGTCCTCCAAAAGAAGGTCAAGGACATGGGTTGCACATGGTGTCCAACAAATAGAGGGGTGTCTATCTTGGAGGAGTCTTCTTGCTGCCACATATGTTACTGCATTATTAGTTATGATTTGCACAATATTTGCAATCCCCACCTCCATGCAAACTTCCTCCAACATCTTAGCCAATTTTTTTGCAGTTTTTACAATGTGGGAGGCATCAACTGATTTTAAGAACACCACCTCTTCTTTGCATGCAACCAAGAAATTAATGATGGTACGGTTTTTTCCATCCGTCCACCCATCAGAAAGAATAGAGTAGCCATATTTTATCCATTTTTCTTTTTGCTCCTCTACTACTGCCCTTGCCCTTTCAGTTGCATTAGTAAGCAACCTACAAATACAAAGTGAAATTAAGTACACAATTTTAATTTGTAAACAAAAAAATAGCTTAAATTCATCATAAATTAAACTTGAAAAAAATAAATTAAAGAGGATAAACTAACCTCCCACTCAAGTCCGTGCGAGAAAGCGCCTTGTAGCCTTTTCCTGCAACTGTCAATCCGGTGACCAAATTGTGCCAAGAAGGAGAACTCGCCACATGTAAAGGGATATTATTAAAATACCAAAAATCTGCACAAGCAATGTCTGCTTGCTCATGCACCTCCCTATTCCATCCAGTCGCCTCTAAGGAAGGTTGTGCACCAGGGGTGTTTCTAGGCACGAAATAATTATCCAACCGTGTAGGTCCTGCAGCTACCCCTACCCCTGGTGCTCTACTAGTGGTAGATGAAGCCGAGATGGAGGTGTTAATGGGTTGCCTTGATCTTCACATACGTGGCCCACGAAGAGAGCCCACTATCTCCTCAGTAAAATCATAATCATCATCCGACTCAATTGGAGCACCTTGAGAAGATGCAATGGTTACTTGCATTGCTAGTCTTGCCTTCTCTCTTTGCAATTTTTTTCCTTCTGCAGCTGAAAGTATGGCATTCATATGTCTTTTTATTTCTTCTGTGGTTTCAAGACATTCCTTAGTATCACGTTGAGGGATGCCTGGAAGGTGGTACTTGAGGCGATTGATTCCTCCATGATATATTTTTTACATTGAATGCAATATATCGTGCCAGGTATGGGTCCAAGATAAGCATATTTCTAGGCAGGATCTCTAGCTTTTGGAGGACAAGTGCCTACAAACCCCACAGACACGGATGGGATAGAGCTTGAGGCGGAAGAAAGTTCAGTAGCCATTATCAATTAATTATTAACCTACACAAAGTGAAAGTCAAAGCACAACTTGTTAGTTTTTTATAGAAAATTTAAAAACAAGCTAAATTAGATTAAATAAAAAGAGATTACTTTAATTTTAAATTACTAAAAATCTATCACTAGATTCTAAACATTTTCATAACAAAAAAATTAGATTATAAAAAAAAAAGAATAACTAGGGTTTCAAAAAAATGTGAAAAAATGTAACAAATCTGAAAATTACTTTAAACTAGTAAAAAATTAAGCTAATCTAATATTGTAAACATGTTATTCAACAAAAAAGAGGATTCAAAACAAAAAAAATAACTAGGGTTTAAAAAAAATGAAAAAATCAGCAAAATATGTGAAAAAATCATAATAAAATCTTGTTTTGATGAATATAAATGCACTTAAATAATTTTCAGACTACATTCAAATGATTTGTTAACATAGAACCAACAAGAATGAAGATTATTTTTTTAAAAATGAAAGAATAAAAAAAATAATAAAACCTACATGGAAATCCAATTTGCCTTCTAAATTCGATGTAAATTCCCTTCAAATCTTGTCATTTCAATGCAAAATCGCCGCAAATGAGTGCACAATGCCTTGGAGAGGTATTTTGTTGAGTGTGAGAAGAGAAGTGAATGAAAAAAACAAGTTAAAATTGCTTTTAGCAGCTGCCTGGGCGTGTGGACAATCGCGTGGGTTTTTCCAGAAAACTTGTACATTCTGAAAAAACTCGCCAAAAGTATGACGAGTTTTTCTAGAATGTACGACTAGTTTTCTCGGCGTACAAATGCCTGGAAAACTTGCCAGCCAAAAAAACTCGCCGAGTTTTTGGTGAGTCTTGCATCTATTGTATGAACTACTTCTCTCTAATAAACATTAGGTAGATTTGCTTCCATCAACATGGTCATTCCCATCTCTTGAACAACCCTATTTTTTCTTTTCATTGCCCTATTTTTTTGAAGAGTTCAAGCAACTAATAGATGCCCCTTTATTTTATGTTTTTCACAAAAATCATTCAGCTCATTTAATGTGAACTCACCTTCTCTATTAGATGTCAAAAATTTTATTTTTACTTTCATTTCATTCTCAAACATTGATATGAAAATCTTGATATACTAAAAGCATCAGATTTATCTTTCAAGAAAGTGACCCATACCATCCTAGAGAAACCATCAATAAAAATCATGAAATACCTTTCTCCTTTTATACTTTTTGTTCTGGTAGGTCTGCATAAATCAATATGTATCAACTCCAATAGTCTACAAGAATAATATTTTTTAGACTTGAAACTTATCGTTGTCTTCTTTCAAAACTATCATTCCTTGCACACAATACTTGCTGGCTTGATTATCTTAGGCACATCTCTTAACCTATGCAATGAGCTAATATTTACAAGATTGTCAAAATAATTATGCCCCATTCTCCTATGCTACAACCAACATTCACTTTCTTGTCCTATAGGACAAGTTCTTCCATTGACACCTCCTAGAATACAAATGTCACCACTTGTCCTAGATCCTTCAACAACCAATTGTCCAATCTTTTTGTTTTTGATTTCATATCCACTTTCATTGAATATGTGATTGTTTCAGAGACCTTTGACATAAAGAACATATTTTGTCCTATGCTTTTCATCAATACTTATAGAACCTTTTCCATAGATCTGCTTTAAAGTATCATCTTGAAGCTTGACTATGACACCATTCCACTTCACAAGTTTGATAAACTTGTTCTTATCTCCTATCGCGTGGTTATAACAACCATTTTTAATCATCCATGAATTTGCCTCTCTTTTGCATGAATATAGTACACACAACACTTGGATCCTTATCTTTAACTTCAGTCTTCTTAGCAGCCAAAAACATGACTTCATCTTCATTATCCAAACAATTAGATTTATCATCCTTTGTATGTTAGGAATCCTCTATTGAGTAGAGACTCTTCTTAACCTTGTTTCTTCTAGGCTCTTTGTTTCTCTTTTCAAAATCTTTCAAGGGAAATTTAGAAGCAAACTGACCAACCTCTCCACGCTTGAAACATTTGAAAGGTAGCTTACCTTTGTACTTATCAGTACTGCTCTTCAACTCTCTTACAAAGTTTTCTTCTTCTTCATCAGTGCCACTATCTAGATTAACTACTTCATACATTTCCTTCTTCTTGGCTTTGAAGGTTGTTTCCTTCTCTAGAACTTCTTTGTCAAAATCTCTCATTTTAAATACAATAAGAGCACCATATAATTTATCAATTGAAAGTTTATCCAGATCTCTAGTTTCCTCAATAGAAGATACTTTATAAATATAAGATTTAGGAAGAGAACTTGGTACCTTTTTACCACCATAGATTCTTCAAGATCTTCACCAAGACCTCAGATTGCATTGACCACTTCATCTACCTAGAGCACATATCTTACAATATTTTCATCCTTTGAAATTTTTTTAGGTTCTCAAACTTTCCTTTATAGATATGCAATTTGGCTTGCTTCACCTTGTTATCTCCCTCATATATGCCACTAAGCTTATCCCAGACCTCCTTTGCTGACTTGCAGTGCACTACTTTTACAAGATCAAAATCTGATAGTCCACTCCAGATAACATTCTTTTCCTTTCCATTTTTCTCATAGGCCCTTATCTCACCCAAATCAGTTTGAGTAGTAGGAACAGTATATCCATCTTTGACAAATTGCCGAACACCATACCCTAAAGAGGACAAATGAGTTTCCATTGGTATCTCTAGAAACTGAAATTTGTTCCAACAAACCTAGACACCTTGCAAGATCCTTATGTCATCTTGTATCTTCCTCAAGTTGTTAGACTTCTTATAAGGAACCAGACTTTGATAGCAATTCTTGAACACACCCTGAAATACTGAAAAGAGGAGTGAATTAGTATTCTAGCAAATCCAAAACCCTCTAAAGAAAATTGAAACTTAAATTTTATAACACAAACAAAAACATGAAAGATGAACACAATGCACAACACCACACAACACCATATATATGTGGAAAAACCCAAAGGGGAAAAACCACAGTGAGAAAAGTTGCTAGGAGCTATTGTCCTAATCTAACCTCACAAATGAATTGCAATTACAACTTTGTTTTAGGGCTACAACCCAAGGAAACTACTACTCCCTATAGAAAGGTTTTAGGGTCACTCCCAAAGAAGCTACAACTCTATGGAATTTTTTTTATGGCTGCAACCCAAAAAAGAAATTACTCCCTGAACTGATAAAAAATAAAAAAATATTACAACATGATAGTCCTTCCACTATCTAAATCTAACAATTAGGCTCAATCATTTTGATGATTGTAATTATCCTTTTTCCCTTCTCTTTTGATGATTGTAATTTTTCTTTGACAACTCTTCTACAACTTCTTCAAATCTCTTCTTTGCGGCTTACTAGCTCACTGCTTTCAACCTTCAAGAAGTTTTTTCTTTGGCTTAATTCCTCCAACAAATAGTTAGGCACACTCTTCACTTCCCTTCTATCATAGAGATATGACCAAATTGAATCCGGATAGGATCTACCACTTTTGTGTTGGCATATTGTTGTCATTGATGTCAAAAGGGGATATCATGCAAGGAAGATTGTTGGCATGGTGAGAGAGGATGACTATGAGAGATGTGGATCTGGTTCTGGAAGTGTGTGAGTAGTTGTATATGCAAAAGAGCACATTTTGCAATGTTGCATTGTTGACAAAATGTTACCTTTTTCTGCAACAATGGCTTCCAAGCATTTGAATGAGAATCTATTAATAGATTCGATGTGCGTTTTCTAAGAGATTCTCAAAAACATAAATTGTGTGTGCAGAGGTTGAAGGATAAGCTCAAAAATGGTTTATGTATGCTCTCAGACACTTTCAACGTTTATCATTTAGCCCTATTTGTTATAGTCATGGTGTTTGAATATAAATTCTATTTTGTCGTTGACTATGTATCAGAAGTTGCAAGTCACACAAGTCATAACTTATGTCTTTGAACTCATTTGGTGATAGACCCCTAATTACCTAGCTTTCCAGTTGATGAAGTGTGTATGCTCACGATGAAGATCAATGTTGCACATTCGTAGGTTGGAGATCTATCTTGCCTCCCAACCTATTGAGTTTTTGGTGGGTCCCAGCTAAGTCCACTTGGATAGCAAGGAACGGTAGAGATTGAATGTTGAAGATTGATGGTGCTCACAGTATGCATAATGGGACCTACGAAGGCGGTAGATGAAGTTAGTGGAAGGTGATGACAAGTGGCAATGAATTATTGCATCAAGGCCATCAACAATGAGGCTTGAGTACAACGGTGGAGATCAATCCTTAGAGATCGCATGGTGTCTACCAACCTGCTTGTGATGTGGTGGGTCCCTTCTGAATCTCACGAGAGAGCGGGGAGCGATGGTGATTGAATAACATTGATCGAACGGTGAGCAAATTTGTAGCCTATATTGAAGAGACTTCAACATATATCAGAGAGTAATTTTAAGTACCTTTGATCAGATGATGATTAGGGATGTGTTTGGTGGGACCCAATAGGAAGGCGGTGATGGTGAATGATGATGTGCAAATAGGTGGCACCTTGTGATTGCTCGATAGACCAATTCACATCATTGTTGTGAATTGTGTGGTTGATGATGTGGATTGAAAATGGCGATAGCCTACCAACCCATTGGTAATTAGTGGGCCCGTTGTTAGAGCCCGTGGTATAGCAAGGAATGGTTTAGATTTTATGGAAAATATCTAAGGGTGACCACCCAGGATTATGTCTTACTGTGAATATCAATGGTGCTGGTTTAAAGACTCTTTAATTTGATGGTTAGGATTTAAGGGTATGAGGATGAGATGGCAATTAATAGAGCCCTAAGATCAATGGCACACATTTAGATAAGATGATCTAATGATCATGTTTTAAAGGTGTCAAGATGAATAGAGAGCCATAGGATTGTGGTGTGAAGATAAGAAATTGATGACCTAGATTCAAATGTGAATATATCGAACAACTAAGTTCGTGTAAACAAAGGTTTTGACTGGTAACTGACATAATGAACGAATTTAATTCGTTCAACTGCTCCAACGACCATTTGATTGGAGATTTGATCTTCTAGCTGGCGAAAAAGATTGCAGAGGTGATCGAGATCAAAATCAGATCACGTAGTCAAGAGAATGCATTTAATGTAGTCTTGGTTTAGGGTTTTGTAGGTTGTCTGGTTTAGCATATCTAGCGAATCTGTATAGAGTAAATGTTGTGAGGCTCGATGCAGAGGCATGGCATTGAAGAAGATATCTAGTAAACTCTAATGGATGAGATGGACAGTGGTGCAAGGCTCAAGATGAATAGGAAGCTTGTTGGTGAAGTTTGCAAGTGAAGGAAACCCTAACAGAGTGGTCTAAATGATCAGTACAGTTGGTGCACATCTTGAGGAAGTAATTGTAGGTCGATGAAGAAAAGAAAAAAAGGAGACAATTAGGGAATGGTCTAAGTGTTGTGTCTATGAAAAGAGTAGAGAGTGAGAGAATAGTCTGCAATGACAAAAAGTACAAAACAAAGTTATGTATTGTTGAGTCTGCAACAAATGTAGAGTATGAAGAGAGGGTGTAGTGCAGTAGACAAAATGCACAATTTGAGATAGAGTGAAACCCAAAGAAAAAGTAGAACATAATTAAGGGTTTACATTCAAGGTGCAACAAGATAGAATAGTGAATGTTCTAAGTGCAGAGGAGAAAGGGAAGGTGTAGAGAAGAGAAGAGAAGAGAAGAGGTATGTGTTGTTGATATTGTAGTAGTAGGAATAGAGAGTTAGTTGAAGAGAATGCAACAAAGTATTGTGCAGTTGCAAAGTAAGTTGCAACATTGAAATGTAATACAAAATTTATCCGTCAATGTAAATCTGATTGGTTGGTTCCATCAGATAATTGAGTTGGTGCTCAGTGTAGGGCGTTGGTGCTTCCTTGGAGTAGGTGCTCCTAAATGAGGGAGTTGGTGCTTCCCTGTATTTGGTGCTCCTAAATTGAGGGACTGGTATCTCCTTAGGGTTGGTGCCCTTAAACATTGTAAACAAAATATTTCTTTGTGACTTTGGATCTGAGTAGTAGACTCAAACATCCTTTGTCATTGTGGTTTTCCCCATCTTGGGATTTCCATGTATATCATGTGTTATGGGCTTTGATGGTTGTGTAAGTTTATGATTCTGCATAATAGGTTTTAATTTGCGCACTAAGGGTTTAAGGAAGTAATATGCATAAAGGTTTTAAGTAATGAAATTATAATACCTACTGATTCACCCCTCTTCTCAATAGACTATTGTGTTCCAAAAATTGGTATTAGAGCCCTAGATTCCCTAGGAGAAGCTTAATCAGCTCAGGTAGATCTTGGAAAGTGAACACAAAAATGGATTATCAACAAGACTTATTTGCATATGGTGAGTCTCCTTTTGATAGATCAAAATATATTTTCTGGAGAGTTCTAGTGGAAGCATATTTGGGATCCTAAGGGTTTGATGTGTGGATGTTAGTAGTATATGGATATATAGTTCTTGCTACACCTCCAACTTCTGAGGCCGAAAAGAAGGCATATGAGGATAATGCTAAGGCAATGGATGTAATTCTTTGTGGGCTACCAAGCTCTGTGTTTGTCAAACTCATGCATTGTCATACTACACATGAAGTTTGGCAAAAGTTGAAGAGGATGACGATGAGGTGCATGCATTGATTCAGAAATATGAAAGAGTCTGAAACTCTGAAGCTAAGTGAAGATGAGAAGAGTGCAGACACATCCATGAGAGAAGCTACAAGATAGACAATAGAAGCATCTACTTCTAGATCTGAGGAGTCTATCAAAGAGGAAAATGATTTCATTAGAAGACTAACGAGAGGCTCCAAAAAATGTAGAAGCAAAACTGGTTATCTTGCTTTTGAATGCATTTATGATGAAAAGTATAACTCTAAGCAAGAAAATATCAATAAAAAGAAGAAATAGAATTTGCACACAAGAAGAGGAAATATGTTATCTGATGTAAGTGGTGGATCAGATGATAAAAATGAAAGTGCCTATGAGAATGAACCTTTCATGGAATTCATAATGACCTCTGATGAAGAAGTTAAAAGATCTGAAAAAGGAAAGATGAAGCTGAAACCTTCGATGAAGAAGGAGATGTTGACCTAGAAGATAAACTCATCTATGCTCTAGATGAGATTAAAGGTTTGAGGAAATAAAATGAAGAACAAAAATTGCATGCAAAGAAAGAGATTGAGAAAGCTGAATAAGAGTCTTGGAGAATATAATCAAATGGTGATCATCTTTAAGACAAAAGTGGAAAAAGAAAAGAGGATAGAAGATGTAGTTAGATTTGAACTATAGTATAAATCTAATGAGTGCATGAAGATGGAAGTGAAAATTTCTACTTTAATAAAAAACTTAGGAAATGCTAAGGAGAAGATTGATAAGGGCCTGAAGTTGAAGGGTGGGTCAAAAATACTTGATGAACTAGTTAGTTCATAAAGGCCATCAAAACCAAAAGAGCAATCTGGCCTTGGTTTTGAAAAAGGTAACAGTTCTTCCACCAATGCTTCTACAAAATTATATGACAAATTTAAAGTAGAAGAAAAATGTTGCACCAAGGATGAGAAATCCTACACAAGTTGATCTAAGGAAAATGCCTTTGGAGATGGAAAACCAGATAAGGATGTTGCTAAGATGAAGAAGCTAGCTGAGGAAAAGAAGCCCACAACAGATAAGAAGACAGAGAAATCAGTCCCTAAAAACTTGAAGAAACAACATACAAAGGGAGATGATGGAGAAATATTTACAAGGATGAGATACATATAGAAGTCAAATCAAAGAAGACCACCTCATCTTACACAAATAAAAGATATTACCAAGTATTCCTTGTTTTTCTATGGTTACTATTATTTATGTAATCAGTTTGGTCATAAGGCTAGAAAGTGTAGAGTTGCGCCTAGAAGGAGCATAAAACATATGAATAGGAATTCATTTTCCCTTGTAATGGATATCAATGTGATGTGCTATAACTGTAATAGTATTGGTCATATAGCTAAGAATTTTAGAAAAAATTGTGTAATACCAATGGCACAAAATAAAAGGAAGAGGAATATGTCCCCTAGAGTGAAAAATGGTTCACATATTCTTGAGAAGAAGGCTGAGAAGACAAAGAAGAAGCCTAAGAAGGTGTGGAGAGTGAAAGGTCAGCAGGAAGCACTCAATTTGGCTTCTCTTGCCTTACATCACTAAATCTTAGTGATAGGGCATGAGTCTAAGGGGAGCTAAATTGGTATCTCATTCATCCCTAGAAATGAAAAGAAAGGTCAAGTCTGGTAAAACATGTTTTACAAATCTCTAACGACTTGATGGTTATAGATTTATGGTTACACTCTTTCTCTTTGAAATTCTCGTCAAAGGGGAAGAATGCCCATAGTTGAGAGAGAGAGAGAGAGAAGTTGTGCAGCTGCTCTATTGAGAGAAATGCCCCTTGTTTGTAAAATAAGTGGAGATATGTTTGAGGGGCAGTTGTTCTATAAATACACTCAAAATTACTTTTGTTATAATTGGTGTTGAGTGGTTCCAACTGGTGTTAGACCATTGTGAATTGGTATAGAGTAGTTTAGTTGGTATAGAGCCCAAAGTGAAGCAAGTTCTTAAGTATGTAGGAAGAGAGAATGGAGCAAGGTCTAAGGGGGAGCTACTATTGATATCAAACTAGTTTTAACTGGTACAAAGCATAAGGTGAAAATATTTGAAATTGGTATTAGACCTAATTGGTTCAAAGCATGAAATGGCACTTCAACTGACATCAAATAGTGTTAATTGGTATGGAGCGGTTGGAGCATTTGGTGTTGCCATTATAGTCAAAGGAGGATTAAAAAAATTAGTATCAGTTGGTATCAGTCAAAAGGGGAGAAAAAGTCCCTTTTTTCTATTGCTAAGGAGAAGTAAAGGCTATAGAAGCATGGTGATCTAAGACAAGATGTTCAAGAGTGTGACCTTTTGCCATTGATGTCAAAGGGGGAGAAAGGTGAGAAAATTTTCGTAGTACAAGCATGGGAGAGAAGTAGGAAAATGCTCATAATGGTGACCAAAGGAGAGAGACCATTAGCTCAAATATTATCCACAACTATTATCAAACCATTGGCTGAAAGTTGAGCATTTAGTTTTACCATCAATGACAAAAGGGGAGATTGTTGGCATATTGTTGTCGTTGATTTCAAAAGGGGATATCATGCAAGGAAGATTGTTGGCATGATGACAAAGGATGACTATGAGAGATGTGGATCTGGTCCTAGAAGTGTGTGAGTAGCTGTATATGCAAAAGAGCACATTTTTAAATGTTGCATTGTTGACAAAATGTTGTCACCTTTTCTTTACAGCAATGGCTTCCACGCATTTGAATAAGAATCTATTGACAAATTCGATGTGGATTTTTTAAGAGCTTCTCAGAAACATAAATTGTAGGTCCAATGGTTGAAGGATGAGCTCATAAATGGTTTGTGTATGCTCTTAGACACTTTTAGGGTTTATCAGTTAAACCCTAGTTGTTACAGTCATGGTGTTCGAACAACAAATCCATTTTTTCGTTGAATTATGTATTTGTTGTTGACTATGTATCAGCAGTTATAGGTCACATAAGTCATAACTTATGTCTTTGAACTCATTCAGTGACCAGCCCCCAATTACCTAGCCTTCTGGTTGACGGTGTGTGTATGCTCACGACAAAGATCAACGATGCACATTCGTAGGTTGGAGATATATAGTGCCTGCCAGCCCGCTGAGTTTTTGGTAGGTCTCGGCTAAGTCCCACGAGACAGTGGGGAAAGGTAGAGATCGAATGTTGAAGATCGATGGTGCTCACAATATGCATGGTGGGACCTACAGAGGTGGCAGACAAAGTTAGTGGAAAGTGATATTATGATGATAGGTGGCAATGAATGATTACATCAAGGCCATCAGTGATGAAGCTTAATCAATGATGGAGATCAAGCCTTGGAGATTGAATAGTGCCTACAAAACTACTAGTAATGTGGTGGGTTCCTTTTGAGCCTTGCGGGATAGCGGGGAATGGTGGTAATTGAAAAACATTAATTGGATGGTGATCAAAGTTGCAACCTATATCGAAGAGACTTCAACATATCGGAGTGAGTAATTTTAAGTCCCTTCGATCAGACGATGACCGTGGATGTGTTTGGTGGGACCCAATAGGAAGACGCTGATGGTGAATGGTGATGTGCAAACAAGTGGTGCCTTATGATTGCTCGATAAACCAATTCACATCAATGTTGTGAGTTGTGTGGTGATGATGTGGAAGAAAAATGGTGACAACCCTCCAACCCACTAGGAATCAGTGGGCCCATTATCACAGCCTGCATTATAGCGAGGAACTATTTAAATTTGATGGAAATATCTAATGGTGATCACCTAGGCTTATGTCTTATAGTGAAGATGAACAATGCTAGTTTAAAGACTCTTTAATCTGATAGTCAAGATTTAAGGGTATAAGGATGCAATGGTCATTAACAGAGCCCTAAGATTAACAGAAAACGTTTAAAGAAGATGATTCTAACAATCATGTTTTAAAGATGTCAAGATGAACAAAGAGCCAGAGGATTGTGGGGCGAAGATAAGAGATCGACAACCCAGATTCAAAGGTGAAGATATCAAATAACTAAGTCCGTGTAAACAAAGGTTTCGACTGGTAACTGGCATTGTGAATGAATTTAATTTGTTCAACTGCTCTAGCGACCATCTGATTGGAGATTTGATCTTCAAGATGACAACATAGATTACAGAGGTGATCCAGATGAAAATCAGATCACATAGTCAAGAGAATACATTTAATGTATTCTAGGTTTAGGGTTTTGCAGGTTATCTGGTTTAGCAGGTTCAACAAATTTGTATAGAGAAAATGTTGTGAGGCTAGATGCAAAGGCATGGCATTGAAGAAGATATCTAGTAAACCCTAATGGGTGAGCTGGATGGTGGTGCAAGGCTTGAGATGAAAATGAACCTTGTTGTTGAAGTTTGTAGGTGAAGGAAACCCTAATAGAGTGTTCTAGATGATCTATACAGTTGGTGCACATCTTGAGGAAGTAATTGCAGGTTAGTGAAGAAAAGAAAAAAAAGGAGATAATTAGGGAATGGTTTGAGTGTTGTGTCTGCAAAAAGAGTAGAGGGAGAGAATATTCTTCATTGGCAGAAAGTGAAGAACAAAGTTATGTATTGTTAAGTATGCAACAATGGTAGAGTATGAATAGAGGGTGTAGTGCAACAAATGAAATGCACAATCTAAGATACAGTGAAACCCAAAAAAAGAGCAGAACATCATTACGGGTTTACATTCAAGGTAGCAAGATAGAACAATGAATGTCCTAAGTACAAAGGAGAAAGGTAAGGTGCAAAGAAAAGAAGAAAGAGAAGAGAAGAGCATAGGTATGTGTTGCTGATATTGCAACAACATCAGCAAAAAGTGAGTTGCAGAGAATGCAACAAAGTATTGTGCAGTTGGAAAGTAGTTGCAATATTGAATTGTAATAAAAAATGTATTTGTCAATGTAAATCTAATTGGTTGGTGCCATCAAATAACCAATTTGGTGCTCAATGTAGGGATTTGGTGCTTCCTTGGAGTTGGTGCTCCTAAATCGGGGGATTGGTGTCTCCTTAAGGTTGGTGCCCTTAAACATTGTAAACGAAATATTTCTTTGTGATATTGGATTTGAGTAGTAGACTCAAGCAATCTTTGTCATCATGGTTTTTCCCATCTTGGGTTTTCCGCATATATCATGTGCTATGGGCTTTCAT
Organism: Sequoiadendron giganteum; assembly: GCA_007115665.2. Lineage (NCBI taxonomy): Eukaryota > Viridiplantae > Streptophyta > Pinopsida > Cupressales > Cupressaceae > Sequoiadendron > Sequoiadendron giganteum. Next base: position 578,196,650 of record CM021101.1, read on the forward strand.
GGTTGTGTATGTTTATGATTCTGCATAGTAGGTTTTAATCTACACACTAAAGGTTTAAGGAAGTAATATTCATAAAGGTTTTAAGGACTGAAATTATAATATCTACTGATTCACCCCCCTCTCAGTGGACTGTTGTGTTCCAACATTCTGCTCTTTCTCTTTTAGCTGATTATATAATTATCATAATGCATTACACATCCATACCTCTACTCCATGAACTAGATCAACTACATTTACAATATATACATGATATTACATTAATCATAGTTGGAAAACTCGGACTCGCCGCGGACTCGGCAGCCCAAAAATATGACTCGGACTCGGGACTCGGGACTCGGGACGGACTCGGGAAAAGACTCGGCAAGGACTCGGCAAAAAAAAAAACCGTAGTTTTACAAAAAAAACAAGAACAAATTAATGCATTTAGAGAATATAAGAGCTTAATTTGATTATCCAACACTCATAATTCAAAGATTACACATGTCATATGATCATCAAACACTCAATAATTGAAATTTAATCATTCATAGTCATCAAATACTCATAGTTTCACTTTCAATGTATAACATCATAAGTTTATAAATGTTTACATATAATCATGTCAAAAAGAGGAAAACATTAACAACCACATATAATCTACATCTTCCTCTTTCCCCTCCCAATGGTACTCAATTTTGGAGGCCTAGAACTAGAAGGTGCCCGTGTTGTAGTATGCAAACGAGGACTAGGAGATCGAGCAGGGGAAAAATGATATTCAAATGTGTCTTCGTTGTCCTCCATGGCATCCAATCTTGCTGCTTCTTCTTCTTCTGCTGCTGCTCTCTCTAATTCAGCAATATCCTCATCAGTAAGTAAGACATCAGCCTCATCATTTTGTTCATTAATAGTCCATTCACCATATGGATCAATGTCATCCAAGTCGATGGACTCGTGTGAAACACCCTCCACCTTCCTAGTTCGAAGGCGAAGGTTGTACCGAACAAAAACTAAATCATTTAGGCGCTGCTGAGTCAACCTGTTTCTTTTCTTTGTGTGAATGTTTTCAAATAAACTCCAATTGCGTTCACACCCAGAAGCACTGCATGGCTGCGACAAGACACGTATGGCTAGCTTTTGAAGATTTGGTGTGCTAGCACCATAGTTCTCCCACCATAGATCTACAAAAACATGTTTAAAAAATATAAGTATTAAGAAATAAGAATAAAGTAAAAATCTATATGTAAGAATCAAGTTTCTAATTTCAATTTTTACCTGGTTGTTGTTTTCCTCTCCTTTCAATTGCTTGTTGGGAGGAAAAGAGTCTCCCCTCTGCACCCTTGTAGACCTTGAATAGATAAAAGAAAAAGTAAATCAAATATAGAAAATTCATAGATAGTCAAGGCTCAACATTGCAAATTCATAAATAAGATGTAACAAATCTCACCTCCAACTCATCAAGCACCTTATTTCTCAGCTCACTATCAGGCACCATCCTATCAATGCAAGTGACAACACCGTCCATGACCTCCTCATCCGCCTTAAATGAGTCCGAGAAGTAGAACTTCGGATTCAAGAAGTAGGCAAAGGCATGAATCGGCTGGTGGAGTTGGTTTGTCCATCTCCGATCAATGATGCGCCATATGATTTCATATTTTTTTTTGTTGCCGCCATAGTAATGTGATATGGCCTCTTTGGCCCTATCCATGGCCTCATAGATGAAACCCATTGGCATGCCATCTCCATCCACCATACGAAGAACCCTCACCAAAGGCTCTGTCACCTAAAAAAATGAAAACAAATGTTAAATTATAACAAAATTAACCCCTCAAAAAATAAAAAACAGCAAATAGATTATCATGTATAATTTTTTTTGTGTGATTGCTACTTACCCCCATCAGCTCCTCTCCATTTTTGATGAATGTCTCATCAAAAACTATGATAACAATCCTCTCCCCTTCAGCTCTACTGGAAAATGAGGACTCCTTCCAAGCATCGGACACAAACATTTGCTTGAGATGACCAATGGCACCAAGAATGCTTTGCAATGTGAGGAAGTGGCTAGCAAATCGTGTCACTCCAGGTCGCACAAGGTCCTTGCCATTTGTGAATTTCCTCATCAAAGAAAGCACCCAAGTATGGTTGTAGATAAATTTTGTAACACTTTTTGCATCTTCAACCACTCTTTTGACCCATGAAATCTTCCCAATATCCTCTAACAATAGGTCCAAGCAATGTGCAGCACATGGAGACCATGCAATTGTGGGATACCTCTCCATAAGTAGCCTACCTGCAGCTACATATGCAGCTGCGTTGTCCGTGATAATTTGGACAACATTATCAACTCCAACCTCCTGGACCACCCCATCCAATAGACTGCATAAAGTCTCAGCATTTTTAACTTCATGGGAGGCATCTATTGATTTTAGGAACACCAATCCACCATTTGAGGCCACTAAAAAGTTCAAGAGAGTTCTATTCCGTCCATCTGTCCACCCATCAGATAAAATGCTGCAACCTTTTCTTCGCCAAAATTTCTTTTGCTCATCAACTACAAGCCGTGTATTCTTTACGGATTCCTCTAGCAATGGCCCACTCAAATCTTTAGCTGATGGGGTCTTAAACCCCTTTCCTGCAACTGTAAGGGCGTTCACTAGACCTTCCCAATATGGGCTGCTTGCAACATTGAAAGGTAGATTATTGTAGTACCAAAAGTTTGCAGCAGCCATCCTAGCTTCATGATGCTTTTCCTTATTCCAACCGGTACCTTCAAGTGAAGGTTGTGCTCCTGGAACATTACGTGGAATAAAATAATTTGGTCCTGATGAAGGACCGTGGCCAGCACTAGCAGTAGAATAGGAACCCTCAGGACTCTCACCAAAAGATGAATGTGGAGCACGAACACTTGGACTTGCAGCAGTAGCACCATGAGGCATAGTTGGTGTAGAAGGGGATCCACTCATCATTGATGCTAGGGCATTCTTTGTTTTTTGTCTTTCATCTTTTTTTAGCTCATAGTCAGCAAGAAGGGCCTTTATCTCTCTAATAATCTCAGGAGTAGTTTTAGGGCATCCCTCCACATTTTGCCCAGGTATCCTTGCAAGGTGGTATTTTAACCTGTTTATTCCTCCTGTCATCCATTTCTGACATTCAGTACATGTCACTTCACCTTTTTTGATTCCTGGTATTCCATACTTCCATGCAGGGTCTTTTCTCATTCCCTTTGGATTTGAAGACGACATTGCTGTTTCAAGTTCAACGTGGAAAAAAAAAAATCAGCAAGGGTTTGCAAAAAAATCAGCAAAAAAATGTGATTCAAAGTTTCATTTATTTGCAAAAAAAAAGAATGCAAAACCAAGCTAGAAATAATAGGAATTAGGCTATAATGGCTATTAAGGAAAATAGAAAAAAAATTTGGCAGCATATCCCCTTATTTTTCTTGATTTTTTTAAATTTTGAAAGCAAAAAAACAAAAAAAAAGAAATGTTAGATCACTTACCTGGCTCTATTTTGATCTTTTTAGCTCCTCCTCCTGCCTTCTTTCAAGCTAAAACCAATTTGCAGACCTTGAAAACACCAATCTTCAAGTTAGAAATAACAAAATATTAAAAAAATGTATGGGTTTTAACCCAGTTTGACGCCCCAGCCGCGGACGAGAGTCCTGGGTCGGGACTCCCGAGTCCGACCTCTGGACTCGGCCGAGTCCAGAGGTTGGACTTGGGAGTCCCGGCCCAGGACTCGTCTGGACTCGACTCCCGAGTCCGTGGCGAGTCGACTCGGCTCAGCCACGGACTCGCGAGTCCGCCGAGTCCGCGGCGAGTCCTGAAGAGTCCGCCAACTCTGACATTAATTACAATACATGTTGGCCACTAGCAAAAAGAATATTACAATTACAAGTTGGCCAACGATCAAACAACAACATGAAATTTGTAGAAGGGAAAGACCCAAACGAACTACACGCAACACTAGGAAGAGGAACATGCCTTGTGGATTCCAACACATGCTTAACTTGGTCCTAAACACTCTTCACAACTTCAATCTTCAATAGAGATCATCTGCATGCTTCACAAATTCAAATTAGGTATGCCTTAAGCAAGAAAACATGAAACTTGTAGTGTGTCGGCCTTTACAACTTGGTGTTACACATGAAAGAATAAACATTAATTATGTTTCTTCCAGATGAGTTGACATGACCCATACAACATCTTCAAACACTTCTTAGACTCTTCTCAAACTTAAGCTCTTGGTGCACACCTTCAATATACCTTAGTTAGTCAGGAAAAAGTATAACCCAACAACACCTTCGTTTCAAACCACAACCTATTCGAGAGAGAATAGAAAACATCTTGCGGAGCAATAGGAAACATCACATGATATTTAGGTGCACTCTCATATAGCCATTTCACATTGTCATGCAACAAGAAGTTGGTGCTAGAGTGAACAAACATTGAAAGCAATCACCAGATAACACAGTCTTGAACTTTGTCACTTCAAACTTTCTCTGCAGAAGGAATAGTGACATGAAACTTTGGATATGGCACCTTCACATCACCATCAATTCAATTCCTAAACCACACAATCATAACTAAAAACATGGAGGAATTCAGAGTCAAACTTTGCACCTCTATGAGCATCCTCACAAAACAACATAGTCTTCAAACTATCACTACCAAAACACCTTTCCTATAACTCAAATGATTTGAAACTTGGATCACACGTGCTTTGACAGACTAATAAGCTATCTTCCAAACCACAAGAGAAAAGCATCACTAGCACAACATTTCTTAGAGACTTTGGTAACCAATCAACTAGACTACAACATTATTTTGCCATCAACAACTCTCTTACATCAATGACAACCAAACTTCAACATTCTCAAACATACTATTAACATCAATTACAACCAAGCTTACCAAGCTGTAACACAATCATAGGTTATTGAATGTACAATAATTCTAAAGATGGATGTATCAATATATTGCCAAGATTCTTTTCAAAAAAGAGTTTATTGACTAGGCCATCTTGATTAGTGGAAAATTAAGATGGTACTTGTCCAAATTTTAGCCCTCTGAATTATCCGAGTCCTTTTAAATTTGTAAAATTCTTATATTTTGTAAGGATTACATTAAAATTTTCAGTAGGGCTTTGGAAAAACACTAATCCCTCATTAAAACCCTAGTTCTTCCATGAGCCCTTGCACTTTTCTTATTTTTATTTGTTGACTATTGGCGCCGGTATCCAAGCCTTTTCAATTATGTCTCCAAGTTTCTTGTTTCATTTATTTACCAACCCCATTCTTTTAAGCACCAGTTGAGCCCATTATCATTATGCGCCTTAAAATATTGCTTGAACCCTTGTGCTTTGTCCGGACCCATTTTACACATGACATCTTTTCATGCACTCTCTTTAATTCGTGAACACTTTTCATTTTACTATTTTCCTACCGCGAACTTATGAAATGAATTTTTAATTCAAATTGTCACTTGTATGGGTCTTCAGCGAATCAAATCATTAAGTTTTGTTCTCTTGTGCTTTCTTTAATTGGTAACCTATCTTTTCGATTCTCGGTAACTTAATTTTTCTAGTGATGTCCTTTCAATCATGTGTTTACCAGCCCCTCTTTTTCTAATGACTTAAGAAAAATTTCTACACATACTATTAAGAGTCTTTAAGTTTCCTGAAGAAAAGCCCATTGGGTGGTCCGACCTTCATCCTAGTTAGTGCCAAGTGTTACCTTGTAGTTAATTCGTGCAAGTTATAACCTTCACAAAAGTTTTTATTGTTGAAAAGTTCTTTCCATGAACCCCAAAAAGTTATCATTCATATAATTTTAAATTGTCACACAAGCCGCAAACATTGTTTCCTTTTTGTGTTAGCTTAATCCTTCACAAAATTATATTTTATTAAGTCTTTGTCTCCAAGAATTCTCATAATTCTGCCACGTGTCCCATTTTTGTCTGTTATTATTTTGCAGAAGAAAGCATTGTCGAGGACGCTTATAAAGTTACCATTCTATTCTCGTGAGTCATTCAAACGTTGACACGTGTTCCACGTCCGCATAAAAGGGAAAAAATCCTTACTTTCATGGAAATAATTTCAAATCTTTGCGACCACCATTTATTTTCATCTGATCGATGATCCTTATTCAAAAATGGAGAATGGCTATCACTGGTCTTTCCTTCAAGCATGCGAAGACATTAATGGTAGATTTGATATGCATCTACCAAATTTTTAATTGTATTGGTTTAATTACATAGATTTCAAGACACAAAGTGAAGGTTTCAAATAAAAATTGTTGCAAATATTAGGGTGAACGAGGGTTTCTATCACATTTCTAGGGTTTACAATAAGTTTTAAATCATATTTCTTGTTCTTTAGAATTAAAAAGTGATATAAGTTCAAGAAGGGTGGTAAATTATTTAATTTTTTTAATAAAGAGTCTTTTCATAAATTCTAAAATTTAAAAGCCCTAACTTATAAACACTGGTGATGACATTATGACTCAATTACTAAGATATTTATCTATTTGAAGTTGTTAGAAATATAAAATAAGGAGAGATTATTGTCCCAAGGGTAGGCACTTTTTGAATTTTTTTCAATTTGGTTTAGAATTTTTTATTTTTTTTATTAGACTACAGGAATCGGGTAGCACGACCCCCTATAAACTGCAGTGCATCTGGTAAACTTTTTAACGTGACCGGCGGCGCTGGCGCGACACGCCCTCTGGTACCACGGGGGTGGGGGGGACTAGACCTCGTGACCAACCTCCTGCAACAAGAAAGATTTAGCCAACTGAGCTAGGGCCCCAACCCCCATTTTGGTTTAGAATTAAGAGTTATACATTGGACAATATATTTTCGCTCAAGTTGATGGAAAAGTTTGGATCTTGAACTTGGATTTTACATGTCATAAGCTTATATGTAGTCGGTAATGATATTCATCTACATGTATTTTATTGGAATTAGTGATTGATGAGATTTAATCTCACTCAAATTATTGGAACTTTCTATTATAGGAGCATGTCAAGTGTCAAGCCATTAATTCCAACCAATTTTTTTATATTTATAGATTTTGTGGCTTAACCATGTGTTCTAGGCGTAAGAGACAATAATTACTCTTCAAATATTTAAGCTCAAATAGATTTCCTCTTATTTCTTTATCCCACTTTATTTGGAATATTTGGAGGGCCTCAATTGACACATGTACACTTGATCATGACTCTCCATTAAAGATGAAGATTCACAATTCCATGAGGGTGCTTAGAATGACAATGTGTTGTTGATTCTATTTATATACATAACCCCCATTTTCATGATATTGCCATTATTTGGAGCACCCATGTGGAGGGGAATTCTACATAAATAAAATCTTGCATACTTGGTTTGCTTGTGATAGCTAGGTGGAAGGCGTACTTTGCAAGAGTTACACTTTTACTATTTGATTCTTACTTTATCATCTTCAATAATGGAGCCAAATTTGGAGGTAGTTACTTTGGAGGAGTTACACTTTGACACCATCCATAAATCTTCTAGTTTTGGTATCACTTGGATGAGAAGCATAAGTTCACTTTTTTGGGGATTGAATGAGGTTAGCTTCTTTATTAATTTATTGAAGTCAAAGAGAAGGGTATTTTTTATTATTATAGGTTGGTGGAGCTCAAATGAGAGAATTTGAAAGTATTTAGATAGAGGTAGAAATTATCAATTAGTTGGTGTGGTCTTATTGAGGTAGGTTATTAGCTTTGTATGGTTGGATTATTGGTTTTGTGAGGGAAACCTCTCATATAAATTCTCCAAATTTAGATATTGATGTTTCATGTTGATTTGTTAGATTGTTTTTATGGTTTTGGTGTGTTTTTATAGTAACAACTTTGATATAAGGATTCCATAGGTTGAATAATAAAAAATGGTTAGTTTACATATGATGTTTTTGAAATATGACAAATAAAATTAGAAAATTGTGTGTCAAGTATTGTGTTTTTATAATATTATTTCTGCTATATAGTTGCTGATTATTTAGTGTGTTTAGATTAGGTTTATGTTCATAAATGGGTTTAATTGGTTGTGGCTGTAAATCAACTTGTGTGTGGGTTGTCTAGACTTTATGTTGAGTTAAATTTAGTAGGGTTGGTTGGTTATATACAAGGTGAAGGTTATAATTCATGTGGCTCTCCATCCTTGACTACATCATTTTCACCCATTAGGGATTTTTATAGGTAATTTGGTGTTCCAATTAGTGTCAATACTTATTTTCCTTGGTATTTTCAGATTTTCCTTGTGCTTTACATGTGTCAATGGGTATTCTAGGGAACTAGTTTGTGTTAGAGAATAATGCATAATACCCAACATGTTTAATTCATTTTCTACATAACCCCATGAGATAAAATTATGCATGTTGAGCTCACAAAATAACCATAATGCAAAGATCAAATATACAAGCCACAAGATAGCATAGAATATACCCTTGGGAAAACCCTCAAGAGTGAAAAACCAAGCCTCCAAAAGCATCCATACTCTATGTATTATTCAACAATAAAACATTACAATGCACTCACAAAGTTTCCATGAACACTTTTGAAACATCAAGCTCCACCAATGCACTCCCCATGTGCCCAAGCATGTAACCACATATCTCATTCCATGCTTCACATATCCACTCATAAGAGAAACTCAATACAATAGCAACCAACTCACCCAACCGACCTTAACCACTAAACATGTGCTTGTTTTTTATAGACTCAATCTCACACAAATACAACCAAGTGGTAAGATAAAACCATGTGCCTAAAAACCAAGAGTACACAAAACAATTGACCCCTCATATACTTTTTTATACTAAGTTCTCATAATATTAAATATTTTCGTAATGAATTATTTTTTGTCTCCCACACATGAAATAACTAATCCAATATTACATACAATTTACAAGTGGATCCAAATAAATATTTAATGCAGAATTCCAATAAGAGATATCATAGGGAGTTTCACATGAACTAGTAGGTATGGTTGTTCAAGAGTATATTAAACTATTGGGGTTCCTTAAAAAGGAACATGAAAAAACCATTGGTAAGGTTAGGAAACCTTGTAGGCTTGATGCAATGGATTCTCAAGCATGCTTAACGCAAGTGTAGGAATGTGTTGAGATGATGTTGATTACTTGTTGTCATTAATGGTTGTCATTGATGTCCACATATCTTGGTTGTGTGACCGATGTTCTGTTTTGGTGCTTTGGTGATTTGGATTGGCTTGGTTCTGGATGTCGTGCTGTAATGATCTCTCTTGGGTTGTATTTGTCTTGGTCCCATTCCTTCTATAACATAATGAGATACACTATTTTGGGTCTGGAACGATCTGGTAGTTGGTTAACGTGCTCTGACACATGGTTTACATTGTAACATGTATATCTTATTTTGTGGTTTTAGATATCATGTGGCATGTTGATTTGAGCGAGGAGGTTCTATGTGGTCCACGTTTCATTCCTCTCCACCACGAGAATGTTCTTGTGGTGACCTATAACAATTTGTGCTTGGTCAACTTAGAAATTATCAAATTATGTTTGGCCGACTTGGGAGATTATGGAAGCATGGAATGGTATAAGTAGAAGATGATTTTGTTCGATGAAGGAAAGAGTGATGAATTTGAATCCGAATATCTAGACATTGTGAAGTGAGTGAAAGTGTATGATTGGAGGCAGCAGATAGTGAGATTTTATTTGGTTTCATTGTTGGTGACAATTCCTTTCACTGATTGATTCCCTTTCACCATTCTTCAGTCAGTGAGTTATTTTATTTTGGTAGTGAGCCTTTCTCTTTTGTAAGTGATCCTTTTTGTATCTTTAGCTATATTAGTCGGGCAGTAAGCACAACCAGTAGTGACCCACCCTATAGTGAGCAACATTGCAGTGATCCCTTGTGAAAATCACCTTAACCGGTGTTTTATAATTCAGAATTAGCACTCCGTGGTTTTCCCTTCTTGGGTTTCCACGTAAATTCTGGTGTTCTTTCTGAATAGTGTTGTTGTGTGCTTACATGTTCATTAATATCTGATTAGTTTAATTTTTCTCTAGATTAATTAAAGTAAAGATTTTTTTTGATAATAATTGATTCAACCCCCCTCTCAGTTATTTAGACTGTTCAACAATTTCTATCAGAGCTTTGGTTCCTCGAAGAAGAGCTTAACCGCTTGGGGTAGATCTGATGGTGCAAAAATTGACAATTCCAGTGTTTGATGGATTTGACTATAGTTTCTAGAACGTGAAAATGAGAGGTTACCTAATCTGTCTTTGCTATAAGACTTGGAAAGTTGTTGAGACAAAATATGTTGAGCTGACAAAATGTGTTCCTACTGTAGATGAGATTTCAGCCTATGAGCAAAATGAAAATGCAAGGTATGCAATCTTTAGTGGTTTATCTAAGACTGGGCTAACAAAAGTTATTTCATTGGGCATCACTTATGAAGTTTGTGAAAATTTGAAATAAATCTATGAAGTAAATGATAGAGTCAAATTATCAAAGAATTTGACAACTAAGGACAGATATGAGAACCTAAGGATGGAAGAAGGTGAGGATATAGCAAGCTACTTTCAAAGGGTTGACAGTGCAATAAATGAAGTCAAAAATCAAGGAGGTACTCTGATAGATGAAGATGTAATGGAGAAAATTTTAATGACCCTACTAGAGAGCTACATTGACAAGATATTGGCTATAGAGGAAGTTTATGATATGAAGAAATTCACCAAAGAGTAGCTATTTGGCACCTTGATCATATTTGAGATGAGGAAATTTGGAAAAGAAAAGGAGAAAACTGAAACTGCCTTCAAAGCCACAAAAATAGAAGATGATCCAAATAGTGATAATTCTGAAGAGTTGGAAGCAAATTTCACAAGAAAATTAAAGAAAGGTATCAAAAAGTACAAAGGTATGTTACCTTTTGAATGTTTTAGATGTGGAAATATTGGTCATTTAGCAACTAAGTGTCTGGAGAAAGAAACAAGACAAAAGTTCAAAAAGATCAATAAGAAGGCCTATTATGTCAATTAGAATGTTGGCATTTCAGATGATGAATCAGATCATGAGGATTGTTTTTTTTTTGTTGAAAAGGATGAGCCTAGATTTGATATCTCTAATATTTGTCTAAAATTTGATTATAGCACTGAGACTACATCGTTTGTTAAAAAAAATAGAGATGAATGGCTGATTGATAGTGGATGCATGAATCATATGACCAGTGACAAAAGTAAGTTTGTGAAGCTTGAGAAATATGCTAGAGGTTTTGTTAGATTTGGAGATGATAAAACAACACAGATAGTTGGAATTGGTTTCTATTATCTTTGATGGAAAACAACACACTGACAATGTTTACTATGTGAAGGGATTATATCATAATCTCTTGAGTGTTGGACAGATGTGCGAAAATGGTTACAATGTGGTGTTTTAGGATGATGGTTGTGAGATCCATAAGAAATCCGGGGATGTTATTGCAACTAGAAAAAGAACAAGTGGAAATATGTATCAACTGGAAGGAGCTACAAAAAGATGCTTGGTATCTCAGTCGAATGAAAGTTAGCTTTGGAATCGGAGGATGTATCACATTAACTTTGACAATTTAGTAAGGATAAGTTCATCAAGAGCAGTTAGAGATTTTCCAAAGACTGGCCAAACCAGACAATACTATCTACAAAGGATGTGAAGAAGGAAAGCAGACCAGAGAAACGTTCCAGAGAAAAGAAGACATTTACCGGACTATTGAACCTTGTACACATTGACCTTTGTAGTCCAACCAGAACAAGAAGCTTACAAGGTGAGAAGTATTTCATTCTTTTGATAGATGATCATTCCAAATTTACCTGGGTTTCATTTTTGAGAGAAAAATCAAAGGCGAAAAAATTCAAGATTTTCAGAGAAAGAGTTGGGAATGAAACTAATAGGAGAATCAAGTGTTTAAGATCTGATAGAGGACGAGAGTTTACTTTTGATGAGTTCAAAAAGTACTATGAAAAGCATGGCATTAATATACAACTATCTGCTCGTAGAACACCTCAACAAAATGGTGTAGTGGAAAGAATGAACCAAATAGTTCAAGAAGTAGCTAGAACAATGATCATGGAAGTAGGTTTACCACATGCCTATTGGAGAGAATAAATACACACAACAGTATACACTCTTAATAGAGTACTATTCTGGAGGAAGTATGGAAAGAAATCATATGAGTTATGGCATGGAAGATCTCCCATAGTAAACTACTTCAAGACTTTTGGAAGCAAGTGCTACATCCGGAAACATGAGGACAATCTTGGAAATTTTAATAGCAGAGCTTATGAAGGCATATTCTTGGGTTACTCTACAAAAAGTAAAGTGTATCGTTGTTACAACAAGAGACTAAACAAGATGGTTGAAAGTGTGAATATGAATGTAGATGAAGATGCTCAAAGAATTCCTGATAGACATATTGAATATGAATCAGATAACTCGGATGACAAAGGAGAGAAGGATAAAAAGGAAGAAGAAGAAGAGACAAAGGAGGCTCCAACAACTACAACTAAAACTCCAAGGTATGTGTAGAAAAATCACTCTGAAAAATAGATTATTGGAGATAAGAATAAGAGAATTACTACAAGAAGCAAAGCAGCTCAAGAGCAAGTATGATTGTGCCTACTCTTGGAAACTGAGCCAAAGACTGTGGAAGAAGCATGCAATGATCAAAATTGGGTGAAGGCAATGAAAGAAGAGCTTGATCGGATAGAGAAAAAATAGACTTGGGAACTTGTGCCCAAACCGGCAGACAAAAATGTAATTGGAGCAAAGTGGGTGTTCTGAAACAAGCTGGATGAAAATGGAAAGGTAATAAGAAACAAGGCAATATTGGTTTGCAAAGGTTACACTCGGATTGAAGGTATTGATTTTGAAGAAACATATGCTCCTATTGCCTGAATGGAAGCAATTCATATGATCTTAGTTTTTACAGCTTTCAAGGATTTGAAAGTTTATCAAATGGATGTAAAATCTGCATTCTTGAATGGAGAACTAAAGGAAGAAGTCTGCATTGAGCAACCAAAGGGATTCAAACCTGGAAGTTACCCAAATGTTGTTTGCAGGTTGAAGAAAGCTTTATATGGATTGAAGCAAGGCACCTAGAGCCTGGTATGGTAGATTAGACAAGTACTTGATTACACAAGGATTTCAAAAAGGATCTGCTGACAGTAATTTATACTACATAACTCATTCAGATCAGATGTTGATTGTTGTGGTTTATGTTGATGACATAATTTTTGGAGGAAATGATGATGTGTAGAAAATTTATAGATGAAATGCAAAAGGAATTCAAAATTTCTATGATAGGTGAGCTAAATTTCTTCCTTGGATTGCAAGTAAATCAGAACAACAAAGGAATTTTCATTTCTTAGTCCAAGTATACAGAATAACTATTGAAGAAGTTTGGGTTGGATAATTTTAAACCGGTTTGTACACCTATTGTTACCAGATGCAAGTTGACAAAAGAAGATGAATCACCTAAAGCTGATGCAAGCATGTACAAATCAATGATCGGAGGATTATTATATTTGACTGCCACTAGACCTGACATTATGTATGCAGCTTGTTTAGCAGCAAGATTTGAGCAAGAACCAAAGGAATCACATGTTGTTGCAGTAAAAAGGATCTTTAGATATTTGATGGTTACAAAAGATTTAGGGTTATGGTATCCAAAGGACATAGATTTCACCTTGACAGCCTATACTGATGTTGATTGGGCTGGATGCGTTGATAATAGGTGGGGTATAAGTGGCGGAGATTATTTCCTTGGCTCCTAGCTGGTTGCTTGGTCAAGTAAGAAATAAGACTCTATATCTCTATCTACTACTGAAGCCAAATACATTGTAGCATCCTCATGTTACACACAAATACTGTGGATGAAACAAACACTAAAGGATTTTGGCATATCATTTGATGAACCGATCTCAATCATGTGTGACAATACCAGTGCAATAAATATTTCCAAGAATCTGGTACATCACTCCAAAATGAAGCATATATCCATAAGATATCAGTTCTTGAGAGATAAGATGTTGGAAAATGAAGTAAATGTTGAATATGTACCTACAAAAGAGAAGATTACAGATATTTTCACAAAATTGTTGAGCGAAGATACTTTTGAGTATCTCCAAAAGAAATTATGGGTTCTACCCCCTCCTAGTCGACAATAACATGCACTGGGGTGTGTATTAGTCCAAGTTATTATATACTCATTTTTATCTGGATGAATGTTTGGTGGCTTCCTCATATGGGGAGTGAAGTTTTTCAGGGGGAGTTTTTCCTTTTGTCTTTGATGTCAAAGGGGGACAAGAAAAGAATATAAGATGGTCCTTGATGTTGACATTTTGTTGTTTGGTTTGTTATTGATGAATGTTTCCATCAATGACAAAGGGGGAGATTTTTGGAATGTGTTGAGCTGATGTAATTGCTTGTTGTGATTAATGGTTGTTATTGATGTCAACATATCTTGGTTGTGTGACCAATGTTCTATTTTGGTGTTTTCGTAATCTGGATTGGCCTGGTTCTAGATGTCGTGCTGGAATGATCTATCTTGGGTTGTATTTATCTTGGTCCCATTCCTCCTGTAATATGATGAGATACATTATTTTGGGTTCAGACCGATTTGGTAGTTGGTTAATGTGCTCTGGCACATGGTTTGCATTGTAACGTGTATATCTTATTTTGTGGTTTCGGATATCATGTAGCATATTGATTTGAGCGAGGAGGTTCTATGTGGTCCATGTTTCATTTCTCTCCACCGTGGGAATTTTTTCAAGTGACCTATTTCAATTTGTGCTTGGCGGACTTAGAAATTATAAAATAGTGTTTGGCCAACTTGGGAGATTATGGAAGTATGGAATGGTATAAGTATAAGATGATTTTGTTCGATGATGGAAAGCATGATGAATCCAAATCTGAATATCTCGACATTGTGAAGTTTGTGAAAGTGTATGACCGGAGGCAAAAGACTGTGAGATTCTATTTGGTGTCATTGTTGGTGACAGTTCCTTTTAGTGGCGGATTCCCTTTCACCATTCTTCAAGCAGTGAGTTGTTTTCTATAGGTAGTGAGCCTTTCTCTTTTGGCAGTGAGCTTTTTTTGTATCTTTGGCTATAATAGCCGGGAAGTGAGCCCAACCGGTAGTGAGCCACCCTGTAGTGTGCAACTTGGCAGTGAGCCCTTGTAAAAATCAGCTTAACTGGTGTTTTATAATTGAGAATTAGCATTCTCCGTGGTTTTTCCCTTATTGGGTTTCTACGTAAATTCAAGTGTTCTTTGTGCATGGTTTTGTGTGCTTACATGTTCATTAATATCTAATTGGTTTAAGTTTTCTCTGCATTAATTAAAGTAAAGAAAATTGTTTGATAATAATTGATTTACCCCCCTCTTAGTTATTTGGACTATTCAACACCAATTACTAAGGTATTTATTTGAGTGGATATGACCAAGATAATAAATAATTAAATCGTAAATTTCATACCATTAACAAATAAACTCCACAATATTTATAGATAAACAAACAAGAATAGGGTTTTCACCTTTATTACCTCGTTGTATTACTTGGGTGTGGATTTCCTTATTCTCTTTGGTGCCATGTGTTCTCGATTATTTAGAACCAAAGTTAAAATAGGTGGGAGATAGTTGTATTAATTTACCATTATTTTTTTCCTCCTATTAAGATGGTATGGCAGAACAAGAGGGACAAAACAATGAATCTTAATGTAATTCAAAAACAAGATGATTAAGTTTGCATGAGTGAGATTGGAGATCTCCCTTCAAGTTTTTATAAAAAATATTAGAGCTCTCCCATTAAGTTTTGAAAAGAGAGACTAGACCTCTCA
The DNA here is from genome assembly GCA_007115665.2 of Sequoiadendron giganteum. Classification (NCBI taxonomy): domain Eukaryota; kingdom Viridiplantae; phylum Streptophyta; class Pinopsida; order Cupressales; family Cupressaceae; genus Sequoiadendron; species Sequoiadendron giganteum. Next base: position 578,212,496 of record CM021101.1, read on the forward strand.
TGTTCACAATAATATTATATATTTTCTATGTTTAATTCCTTTCCCCCTTTTTTTTTGGATTTTTTTCAAGTTATATGATATATAACAACTAATATCATAGAAATTATGGCTCCATTATGATAAATTCCAAATAATTTCTACCATGTTTAAGTATTTAATCATTGTTGTGATTGAAGAAAATGATATTATAATTCCTTAAATATAGCTTTCGATACCTACATATCTCTCAATACTACTCATGATGGAGGTGGAGAGGATGATAAGGATCATGAGAGTTATAGGTTGGAAAACATTGATGAAGGTTCTATAGACAAGTGAGATGTGTTGTATGATGAGGAGGATATTTAGATAATTGAAATATGGTTGGATGTATAATGGAGTGTTAGCTCTACCTATGTGCCCCAAAAGACTCATGTTTGCAAATATTTTACCTTCTATACTCTTGAGGTGAAGGTTGTTGTTGGAATTTGTAAGGATCTTATGGTAAAAATTCATTGGTCATCTCCTCTCTCCTTGTCTTGTGTGTGCTAATAGGGAGCATGATGTTGTTAAGTCACATTTCATGTTAGCTATGGGGATCAAATAGGAGACGTTTGGGTCCTTCAGAATCCTTTTTCTTCTCACACTTCAATGGTTATTGGTGTAGGTGGTTTGTTTGGTATTGATGCTAGGGAGGTGAATTCCTATGATGTTGAAGTTAGGGAGCTATGCATTATCCCTTTGAAAAAGGGAAAAAGGTTACTTGACACCCAACTCTCCTCTATGCTAATTTGTTACCCTCCTACTTTGTAATGATAAATAGACATACTTTGAACTTGGGTCTTCACAAACAACCATCCTAGTTTATAAATTCATCATAGTAAAATATAATTATTTCGGGCTTAGAAAAAAATTAATATAATTCATGCACTAAACTGCATATTGAAAATAAAACTGAGTTTTTGAAAAAATATGTAATGATAAATAGACAACGTAGGTATATGTTACTCTGTTAACCATAATTCAAGGGATGGGCACCAATCAAAAGAGGTATATAATCATCTTGGATTTCAGGATGGATTTTACTTCATTCTTGGGATCATCAATCTTGTTTGGTGGGTGATTGGGAAGTGCAAGATCCCTAAGAAACTCATTAAAATCCATAAACTAATTGAAGTAAGAAAAACCACTTTCCAGATATACTCTCAATCAAGTTTACAATACTATATTATTAATAAAATTAGGCAACGAAAATTAATTGCAAGGGTTTTTTTTTACTCACATACTTTGTGGTTTTCATATTTGGCTTCTTCGAGAAGATACACCAAGCTGGTATGATTATAATACAAATGACACTAGAAAGCCCACTACCAGTAGAAAAAAAATTGATTATGAATTCATACATAAGAGGATTGTGGGCATCGACATCAAAAGTGGTAGCTATAATCGCATGCTATTTTACCCTGATGAATGTATGGTTCGACATTCCAATGGCGCAATAAAATTGACCACAAGGTGTGGGACCTTGCAAACGAGGTTAGATCTCAAGGGAAGGTTACCTTCCTCTCTAAGATAAATCCAACAATATTAGTCTAACCCATCATTGAATAACTCTACACTAATCCTAATCTATCAACTTGTAGTAGGAAAAGGGAATGTTGAAATTTGAAAAGATTGTGATGCACCAAGATTAAATATGTTTCCTCGTACTATGATTATAGAGAGTATCAAAAAAGTCACTAAAGAAGCTTACATAGTTCCTTGTTTCATCAGTTTTACAAGAAAGCATAAAGGGTAAGGTTTGAATGATCATAAAAGAGGTAGAGATTACCCACAATCAACACTTACAACAAATTGTCAAAATTATACAACATATAAAAAATGATAAGAGTTCATGCATGTTTAGATGTATAAAAAATTACATAGGATACAAGAATTGAGAAGAGGTAATAGTGATTTTATGAATACAGAGACAAAAAATCCAAATTTATAGTTATAGAATGCAAAGGTTACATAGTTATACTAGAGAAAATATTGGGAAGAACCTTTACAATGAGAACAAAATTTCCCTATATTCATTTGAAGGTCATGGGAGAAAGAGGGAACATGTTGTAGAGATAGAAACCCTAGGCACAAACCTATAGATCATGTGGAAACATGTGTCCACCCCAAATATTGAGTTGAAAGCCTACCAAAAGGGCCATGACATCCACATCATGCTTCCACATTGATAAACCCATTTAAGAAGAGTAGGAACCCACATACAATCCCTCATAAAATTGAGGCTAGGGATAACTCTTTGATAGAAAAATAGTCTACAAACAATAAATGAAGTACGAATGCCATTTTCCCACTTGGATTTGGTAAAAGTAAATTTAAAATATTTCATATAGTTCCACAAATCAAATGTGGTAATTGAGGAAGTTGCTACAATATTAATGATGATTCTAGATTGAAATATGAAGATTTTATAAACTTTATCTAGAAATCCCCGTAGGACCTAAAGTCCTAATAGAACCAAAGGGAAGAAAAAGGGAATGAGAAATAGGGAAGGAACTTGGAATTTGGGCTTTGTCCAAATGTCCTAACAAGACCCAAATTTCCAATGGGGCCCAAGGAGGAAGAAAGTAGGAGTGGAGATAGGGAAAGGACATGGACATTTAGATTATCCAAATTTGCAATTGGGAACCAAAGTTATCACAAGACCCGAGGAGGAAGAAAGTGGGAGTAGGGATACAGAAAGGACATGGAAATTTGGTTTTGTCTAAATCTTTAAGAGGGACCGAAGTTATAATAGGAATGAGGAGGAATAAAGCAAGAGCGGGGATAGGGAAAGGACATGAATATTTGGACTTTGTCCAAATTTCTAAGAGAGACCTAAAAAACTGACAGGAGGTCTGGGGAGGAAGGAAGTGGGAGTGGGGATAGAGAAAGGACATGGACATTTGGAATTTTTCCAAATGTCCAAGTAAGACCCAAAGTTCCTATGGGACCTAAGGAGGAAGAAAGCAAAAGCAGGGATAGGGAAAGAACATGGGCATTTGGACTTTTTCCAAGAGGGAACCAAAATTTTGATGAGACCCGAGGAGGAAGAAAATAAGATCAAGGATAGGGAAAAGACATGGACATTTAGAATTTGTCCAAGCGGGACTTGAAATTCCAACGGAACCTAAGGAGGAACAAATTTGGAGAAGGGATAGGGAAAGGACATGGACATTTGGACATCCAAATGTCCAACTAGGACCCAAATTTTTAATGAGATCTAAGGAAGAAAGCAAGAGCGGGGATAGGGAAAGGATGTGAGCTTGACATTTGGACTTGTCCAAATATTCAAGTAGGACCTAGAGTTCCAATGGGGCCTAATCAAGAAGAAAGTGAGAGTGGGGATAGGGAAAGGACATGAACATTTGGATTGCAAATGTCTAAGCGATACCCAAAGTTCCTATGAGACCAAAAGGTCCAAAATGGCCTAGACTTGGCCAATTTTAGGATTTTTTCAAATGGGTATTTTATTGAAGTCTAGGAAAGGGAGACTACAACTATCAAAAACATATTTTGAGCATGATATAAACCCATTAGGATTTCTCATATTGATTATAATTGATGCGAAATAAAAAGGGAGGCACAAAGTGACAACATTTATAGCAACTTCTATGGGGTGATTGTCTGCAAATCATGGAATTCAAGGATCCTTATTATTCCATTGGGAATAGAGTCTTGAGGGGAATTGCAACAACTAACCTTGCTCAAAAAACAAAAATGAGACAACATGTGCAATCTTCACTTGGAAGAAAAGATAAGTTTTAACTAAAATAATGTGTAATTAGCACTTGGAGGATTGAAAACTAGCAAACCTAATCTAAACTATTTTAACCAACAAATAAATCTATTCAAACAAAACCATGAAATAGTTTTCTATTCTTTGCAACTTGCAATGCTTCCCATGTTTATGAGCAATCGAGAGAAGGTGAAGAAATGATAAATATTTAACTAAATGCTACAAGGTTTTTGGGAGAATGAGGACAAACTCACCCACTTATACTAGCTGCACATATTAATTCTTTGAAGTGGATAGACAAACCACATTGGATTTTCTTCAATTGCAATCTCATGCCTGGGAGTAGGCATGACTAGTGGAGCTTTGTTGTCCTTCAACTAGACTAGATTACTAATAGGATATCCTCTTGAAGGTGATAGGTTTGAACAATCAGCATTGGACAGATGTTTAAGCATCATCTCTCTGTTTTCTTACTGGCTGAAGTGTGTTAGCTCTAATGATTCATCTAGAAGAACAAGGATCCTCTCCTCATGTTGTTTCTTATGGTCCTCTAGTCTATGAGATAATGGCTTGGTTTCAAGGTCTAAACAAAATGCCTCTAACTCATCCTAGAAAAGTTCCTCATCAACCTCCTCTTTTCTTCTTATGGGACCGGCCTCATGGTCTTCATCAACCTCAGACCTATCTTCATGTTGTTGTTGCTCATCAAGCTCTTCAACACACTAATGATGCCTCAAGGCCCCTTTTGATATATAGGTGTGGGTAAGCTCTCCTATTTATTATTAATGAAACAAGGGAGCTCATGAAATGGGAGGATCGATTCGTCACCTTCATCATCATTCCCCACTTACTTAATGCTTTGTTGGTGCAACCGATTATCCTCAATTTTCTCTTGTAGTACGTCCAAACATTATTTTTTTGTAGTGTATGAGAGCTCACAAAGATCAAGTTGTTCCTCCTTTTCTTGGGACATATCCCTCTTTTGTTCTTCTAACCAGCTAGCTTGCTAAATAATAAGTCCCTTTTATAAATTGAAATAGTATAAGGGCAAGCAAAGTGATCAGGAAGCCTTTGAAAGTCTTGTTGGGTTCTTGGAGGGGGTTTTCCTTGAGGAACAATAGACTGAAATTACATAGGTACAAGCTCCTGCAATGGAAGAGTACCTCCAAAAATTGGAATCGTGAACTTAGGATACTTTCTTAGAAATTTAAGAGGCTTTCCTTTCTTGAAACTTGGAAATTTGAAATTAGAAATCTCCTTTGTAGGCTAATCTAAATTGTAAGAGGTTGGTTGAATTTCTTGCTTTTGTGCTTGATCAAGCAATAGTTTCATCTACTCCTTAGCAGAAATCTTCTTTGCAATACATTCCTCATGCTACTTTCTTTGGACCTCCATTTGTTGCTCATATCTCCACAGAGATTCCATCTCGTACTAGTGAAGTGGATTTGATGGACAAGCTCATTTTCTTGTATTTTATGCTCCTTCTCCATAATAATGGCTCTTAGATGTTCTTAGAAGTTTGACGATATATTTTTCATGCTCATATGTTCCATGTTGTTCATGTTTTATGACTAAGTAGGAGGATATACATGTTGATTGGGAATAAAATGAGCTTCTTTGGGTTGTTGATAAGCATGTACAGGTTACCAAGAAGGCTGAGTAAGGATGGGTTGGTGGTAAGAATTTGGAGAAGATTGATAGCCTTCTAAAATAGGGGTATGTGAAGAAAAACACTTTACTAAATTTATATTGTTGGTAGGTAGGTAAAAAATTTGAGATTTCATGAAAAGGAAGGGAGAAGACATGTTCTCCATGATATCTTGCCATACTAGAGCATAAATAAGCTAGAAAAATATTTACCAGTGCTTGGAAATAGAGCAATCAAATCTTCCCAACCAGAGGAACTTGGTACACACCAGTAGAGTCACCCAGATTTGATTATAGAGTCACTAGGTGCTTGTATGATTGTCAAATGATTGCAACTATTGAGCAATAGACCAATCTTCTTAGAATGAATTAAGGCTCATTAAACTTGTCCCATTGGGCATGCCAAAAATTGTTCACATGAAATTTCACCCTGTTGAACATTTAGTTAAGCATTCTAATGACACAATGAAACTGACCTCAAGGTGTGGGACTTTACAAATGAGTTCAGATCTCTAGAGAAGGTTGGCTTCCTCTCTAAGCTAAATGCAACAATACTAGCCCGACCTAATATTGGATAAGTCTACACTCATTCTAATCTATCAACTTGTAGAAGGAAAAGGGAGAAGAGAATGCTAAAAGTTGAAAATATTGTGATGCACCAAGATTAAAGATATTTCTTCCTGCTTTTGATTGCATAAAGTATCAAAAAAATCACTAAGGAAGCTTACACAATTCCCTATTTCATCAATTTTACAAGCAAGCATGAAGGTTGAGGTTTGAAAGATCATAAAGGGGTAGATATTATCCACAATCAACACTTACAATAAATTATCACAATCATAGAACCTAAAAATTTGATAAGAGGTCATCCATGCATAAAGGTATCAAACATTACACAGGATACAAGCACTAAGAAAAAGTAAATAGTGATTTTGTTAAGACAGAGGTATAAAAGTCAATTTTATAAATGTGGTTCTAATGCAAAGGTTACATAAGTATGCTAGAAAAAATATTGGGAAGAACCCTTCTTTGAGCATAAAATTTCCTTATATTCATATGAAGGTCACAAGAGAAAGATGGATCATGTGGTAGAGACAAAACCCTAGCCATAAACCTGAAAATCATGTGTAGACATGTGTCCACCCCAAAATTTGAGTTTAAATCTTGTCAAAACAACCATGAATCCGTGTCATGCTTCCATATTGATGTACACATGGACGAAGAACATAAACCCTCACAAAATTTGTTGCAAAATCATGGCTACGAATGGTCCTTTGATAGAAAAGTAATCTGCAACCAATAAATGAAGTATGGGTGTTAGTTTTCCACTTAGAGTTGGTAAAAATTATATTTAAAATATATCCTATAGCTCCACCAATCAAATCTGGTGGTTGAGGAAGTCGCTACAACATTAATGATGATTCTAGGTTGAAACGAGAAAATCCAATAGACTTTGTTCATAAAATCCCGTAGGACTCGAAGTCCTGACAAAACCAAATTGAAGAAAAAGGGAATGAGAAATGAGGAAGGAACTTGAACATTTGGACTTTAACAAAAGATCCAACTAGGACACAAATTTTTGATGGACCTAGGGAGAAAGAAAGTGGGTGTGGGGATAAGGAGAGGACATGAATATTTGGACTTTGTCCAAAAGTCTAAGCGGGAATAGATGTTTCAATGGGACCCGAGGAAAAAATCGAGAGTGCGGATAGGGAAATGACATGGATATTTGGACTTATTCTAAATGTCCAAGCAGGACTCAAAGTTCCGATGTCACCCGAGGATAAATAAAGTGGGAGTGGTGATAGGGAAAGGGCATGGACATTTGTAATTTTTCCAAATGTCCAAGCAGGACCTGAAGTTTTGATAGGACACATGGAGGAAGAAAGTTGGAATAGGGATAAGGAAAGGACACAGGTCTAAGAGAGACCCGATGTTCTAACGGGATTCGAGGAGGAAGAAATCAGGACTAGGAATAGGGAAAGTATATGGACATGGACATTTAGACTTTTTCAAAATTCCCAAGCGAGACCCGAAGTTCTAGTGGGACTTGATAGGAATAAAGCGGGAGTAGGGATAGGGAAAGCACATGGACATTTGGACATTTTCCAAATGTTGAAGTGGGACCTAAAGTTCAAATAGGACCAAAAGGTCCAAATGGGCTCAGACTTAGCCAATTGTAGGATTTTTTCAAAAGGGTATTGACTGAGGTCTAGGAAAAGGATACTATAGCTACTAGAGGCATATTTTGAGCATGATAAATCCATTAATATTTCTTAGGTCGATTATAATTGATGGGAAATAAAAAGGGAGGAAAAAAGTGGCACCAACAACTATAACAAATTCCTTTAATACGATGGATGTCATATCCCCAACAAAAGCCAAATGCCTTGTGATGATCTCACATTTTTAGTTGAAGTTGATAAAATATCATTGGCTTCTTTCATACACACAATTCCCTTATTTACATCCACAACCATTGAGACTAGTTTTTCCTCTCTACTTAAAAAATCATTTCCAAAGAGCATTAGAATCAATATACTGATATTTTAGAAACAATATGAACAAAAAAGTTGACATAACAAAATTTCTCCATCCTTTATGCTTTGAAGCATTCTACCAAACAATTCACATGTCTTGTCTATGCTTCAAACATTTTACATACATGCCTACCAAGGTAGTTGCAACTATAACATCTAACCAAAATTCCCATTCTTTTGTCCATTGATAGATGTCCATACCTTGTTGTAAAGCTCCCATTTTGGACTGCCATGAATGTAGGATATACACAAAATGGATGTTTTAGAAGGTTTTATAAACTTACAAGAAACTAAAATTTGTAGGTGTAAAGCCAAATTCCACAATTTTTCTAGCATCTTGCATGCCTATCCCAAGCCCAAATTATAAAGTTTGCATATACATATGTCATTGTACAATCATATTGTGTATCATAAGACTATAAACACATAAAGATTTCTTTTATTTAAATAGATATGTAGTATACAATAAATATTATTATATATAAATATCTAGCTACATTTGCCAATTTTATTTATCATAGCCAAATTCATAAAGTCATAAGATTTACATGAAAATAGATATATTTACATGTGTCATCTTTGCATTACAATGATGGATATCTCACCTATGAATTCTATATATATATAAATAGAATAGTCTATACAAAACTAATATAGCAATAAACTCATTTAAAAGATAAAAAAATTAGTTACTATATCATGGTATGTGCATGCTCCCTTAAGTCTTAAATGAAGTATAATGACCCAAATTTTCATATATAATGACATAATATACATTTTAATTTAAAATAATTTAACTTGCCATGAGCAGAGACAAAAGAATGCAACAAAAAATATCAAAAAGACTTTCTATACTTTTCTTAAGTGACATATTTTTTAAGAGAATCACTTCCCAGTGGGCTGCAACTGGAGTTCACCTATAAACTTTAACTTGAGAAGAAATGTAAGGGCACGTCACTGTCCAAGAGAACTATAGAAGCAACCTCATATCGCAAGGCAATGTGGAAGTGGTGACAGGTGAGGTGAAGACGTGTTTATATTCTCACTTGTATATAAATTTGTCATTGTCTTGGCAATAACACGTAACCTGCCATTGTCAAAAAATTTAGTCCAATGACAATGCATGAAAATTGCCTTTTTTACCTATTCTTGTTGGAATTAATCACAAATCTCACATTAACTAAAACTCTTTAGTACTCCATCTCTCCCGCTGTCACATTTTTTGCTCAAGCATGTGAGCTCTCCTTCACCATCTCAGATTCATATCACTCTATCTTCATTCTTCACATTCTCTGAATCAGGATAATTTCAAATGCAAATTAACTGCATAATCTTCCTTGTTAGATCTTCACACAAGGTACAATTAAATGCAAATTAATGTTTTATGTTGGCTTTCTCAATGCTGGGATATACACAGGTTTTAGGTAGGCTTTTGTTAATCGATACATGTAATGAAAAGAGAGAACAAGTCCATGCTCTATTGTAGCAACAACTTGAAGTAGCAACTGTTTTAGAGTAGCAAGAAAACAAGGGATTGTGGTAAGTTAATCTTTGAGGGTGAAAAAAGAGCAACAGTTTTGTTTATGTTATCAAGTTTTTTGTGTTTTGAAATATATACGGGTACATATAATATTGTGTTCATCTTTTGTTTTATTTTATTTTTTCATATATTTTGTTTTGGTTTGATTTTTATCTTCTACCTCTTCTTTCTCATGGTATCAAAGTTGAAGGTTTTCATGTAAGGTTTTAAGAGTTAAAGGATATCAATGCTAAGGAATTTCTAGTACAAAGATTAATAGTAAATAATGGCAACCCCAAGAACAAGTTTGACAAACCTAAAAATTCCTTAGTTCGATAGAAAGAACTATGATTATTGGTCAACCGTCAATTACAATGAAGGCACTATTGTATTCTCAAGACTTATGGGTACTTGTTGAAAATCACTGCTTGGAACTAGCAAATGCAGTAAGATGCAACGCTCTTACTCAAGCAGAGAAGGATTTACTAAGGGATAACAAAAAGGACTCTAAAGCTCTCTTTTATATCTTCCAAGCAATGCATAAAAGTATCTTTCCAAGGGTTGCAAAAAAAAAAAAAATCAAAACAAGCATGGGACATTCTCCAAATACCATATCAAGGAATGACCAAGGTGAAAACAACTAAGTTGCAAATGTTGAGAAGAGGTTTTGAGATAATATTCATGAAGGAGTCTGAATCGGTGGCTTCATTCTTTATAAGAATCAGTGGACTAGTAAATCAAATCAGGTTTCATGGTGAGACACTTGAAGATAGGAGAGTGGTGGAAAAGATTTTAAGAAGTTTACCTACAAGGTTTGTGTCTATTTTTATGGCCATAAAAGAACCAAAGATTCTCTCAGAATTTTAAGTGGATGAGTTACATGCATCTCTCATTTCCCATGAGCATAGATTAAACAAGTCAACAAACTCATCTTTAGAGCATTCTTTCAAAACACACGTTTAAATCAGTCATGGTAGAGGTAGAGAAAGATAAAATTCACGAGGAAGAGGAAAAAAATTATATGGAGGTGGAAGAACTAGCCTATCAAACTCACGTGGAAGAGGCAACGACCAAAGTTCCAGTCAAAATCAACCACAAGACCAAAGGCATGATAATTCATAAGTGCAATGTCATTATTGCAAAAAATATGGGAATCTCATTTAAATATAGAAAGAAATGTAATATGATTCTAGACAACAAAGTGTAAACTTTACCAAAGAAAACCAAAACCAGGGCAGTATGTTCTTAGCTTGCAATATGGCACAGTAAAATAAGAAGGATGTATGGTTTCTAGACTTAGGTTGTAGGGAACACAGAAATATTTTCTAGTTTAGATGAGAATATAAAATCAGATGTCATATTGGGAAATGGCAGCAAAGTTTTAGTAATGAGGAAATGAAACATCAACATTCTAACCAAGAAGGGGAGAAAAAGTTTATCTCTAATGTATATTTTGTTCCTCATCTAAAACACTATTTAATGAGCATTGGGCAACTCATTCAAGAAGGGTATAAAGTACTCTTCAATACAAAAGTGCAAATGATAAACAATAAAATGTTTCCCCTACGGATACAACCAGAATTGAAGGTAGAATTTGCTCAAGCGCATGCACTTGTGGATGAAGGAAAAGTTGCAATAGTCACACAAACAATCTTTCAGGTGTAAATAAAAGATGAAAATTGATTATGGCATCTACAATTTGGGCACCCGGACTTTGGAGGTCTAAACCTATTGCATAGGAAAGGCACGGTGAACAGTTTTCCACTCATATAGAAACCAAGAAGAGTATATGAAGGGTGCATTTTGGGAAAGCAACATAGAGAATCATTTCCAGAAGGAAAGTCAATAAGGGAAAAGGCACCATTAGAAACCGTTCGTTCATATTTGTGTGGACCAATGCAAACACCCTCAATTGATGGAAGATATTATTTTATGACATTCATTAATGATTATATAGGAAAAATGGGTTTAGTTTCTTAGGCATAAGGATGAAGCATTTTTTCTTCTTTCACCAATTCAAGGCTCTTATTGAGAAGGAAAGTGGACACTACATCAAAGCATTGAGAGCAAATAGAGGTGGTGAGTACATCTCAAATGAATTCCTAATATTTTGCAAGGATCATAGTATTCACAAATAATTTATTACTATGTACACACCTCAACAAAATAGTGTACCTGAAAGGAAAAATAGAACACTCATAGAAATGGCTAGGAGTATGTTAAAAGCAAAGCACTTGTCAAATGAATATTGGGTTGAAGCCATAGCATGTGCAACCTACATTATGAATAGATGTCCAACCAAAAGTTAAAAGAATATGATTCTGGAAGAAGCATGGAGTGGAAGAAAATATGATGTTGCTCATATGAGAGTTTGGATGTGTGGCATATAAAATTGACCTAGATGAATTGAAAAAATAAATTAGACAACAAAGGAGAAAATAGATATTTGTGGGATATAATGATGAATCAAAAGCATATAAATTATACAATTCAATAACCAAAAAGGTGATAATTAACAGAGATGTGCAGTTCATAAAAGAGGAAGCGTGGGATGACAATTTGGAGAAAACAGTGAATGTAACAAGTTTACTACAAGAAGATAGAGAATAAATAATACCAGCAGATACCCCTTCAATTGTGACTCCTACTCCCATTCAAGCTCAACAAAGTAGTTCTCAAGTGACACCTTCAACAAGTACAAGGACAACCCCACACATTCAAGCAAGCATTCCTTCAAGTGGACAACAAACACCATCACCAATATGCACTCTTAGTGTAAGGCCATCAAGTCCAAATCCTACAAGTTCAATCTCAAGTGACATATCAAATCCAACCTTAGCAAGCTTGAGAAGACAAAAAAAGAGGTATGGGAGATATTTAAGAGCAAAATGAAGGTGAGAATAGTGCAAGTCTGAATTCTCTTTTTGTTTTATATTCACATATTGATGACCCTATTCATTTTGAAGATGCAATTATAGATGAAAAATGGGTATTTGTAATGGATGAAGAAATAGATGCTATAGAAAAGAATGAAACATGGGAGTTAGTGAGTCTTCTACAAGGAAAATATGTCAGAGGGGTATAGTGGGTTTACAAGACTAAAAATAATGTTGAAGGAAAGATTGAAAGACATAAAGCAAGATTGGTTATCGAAGGATACAAATAGCAGCCTGGAAAAGACTATTCAATGAAACATATGCTTTAGTTGCATGAATGGATATTGTGAGGGTAGCCTTAGCAATAGTAGCCCAACACAAGTGGAAGGTATATCAAATGGATGTTAAGCCAACTTTTTTGAATGAAGTATTGAAATAGGAAGTGTATGTGGAGCAACCACCTAGATATGAGATTCTATGGCAAGAAAATAAAGTGTATAAATTGAAGAAAGTTTTTTACGGGTTGAAGCAAGCACCATGGGAATGGTATAGCAGAATAAACAATATTTGGTGCAATGGCTTTAAAAAAAGTGATGGTGAGCCTACTCTCGACATCAAAGAAAGTGATGGTAAGATTTTAATTGTTGTGTTGTATATCCTTATTTGTGATTTCAAAGAGACCATAAAATTGAGTTTGAGATGAAAAATTTAGGGCTATTAAGATATTTTCTAGGCATAGAAGTGCAACAAATGAAACATGTTGTGAATAAAACCCCCAACAAAAAGAAGAGGAATTTTGTCAACTTCTTTGTCGAGGAAGCTACTTCTGAGGACAAGGAGGTTGATGTTAATAGCAATAACATTTGCAATGAGGAAAAATGACTGTGACTCATCCCAATGCTAGAATTAAGATTACCAGTGTGAGAAGATCCCAAAATTGGTTGGTAAGCAAGTGCCTAAGGTCATTGTTGATGAAATATTGAGTGATTCTGAACACAACAATAGGCAGGATGATAACAATGGCGATATGGAAGAGGAAGCTAAAATTTTACTAATTGACCAAGCCTTTTTCCTGAGCTTAATGATATGCTCAAGGAGGACTACACTCCCCCACATAAGAAAAACGAGGAAATATTCCATAACTAGGAGAAAACAACCCAAGATTGCAAGGCTTTGATGGCTCATGTGGAAACTCTCGAAAGGAAGCTCAATGCCCTTTCATGTTTCACACTCAAAGTGATCCACTACTTTGCTACCACTCTAGCCTCGGTGCTCCAAGATGAGATAAAAATTATGACACTTCTATTGACCCCAACTCCAGCCAACAAAAGATGGATGTTTTCAAATTCCTCATCAATGAATGGGCAAACATTCCCAAGTAGGGGGTTGTGTGTTTTTGGTCATTTCCTTTGGTTGCTAATATGCTTCTTATCTACTGTTAATTCGATGTCTTTGATTTGTTTTGGACTATGTTGTTGGTCTTTCTGCTTTGACCTTTTTCCCTGATGGCCTTTTGTGTAAAGGGTACAACATCCTATAAAGGTTGTTTATCTTATGAAAAACAAATGAAACATGGTCTATTTCTCAATCAAAATATTCAATAGAAGTCTTAAAGAAGTTTAAAATGCAAAATAGCAAGCTTGCTCCAACGTCAATAGCCATAGGTTTGAAATTGAGTAAAGATGATTGTAGCAACAATGTAGATCCAACCCTATACAAAATCATGGTTGAAAGTTTGATGTATTTGACTACAACTAGACTTGATATAATGTATGCAGTGAGTGATTTCAAGATTTATCGAGACCCCAAATGAGACACATGCTTATAGCTAAAATAATTATGAGATATGTCAATGGAACAAAGGGATATTATATTTCGTATACCAGAACAAATGAGTTTAAGCTGATTGGATATACAAACAGTGATTGGACAAGAAGTGTAGATGATAGAAATAGTACATCAAGCTATGTATTCCATTTGGGTTCGAAAGTCATGTCATGGGCTTCCAAGAAACAACCCATTGTTTCTCTTTCCACAGCTGAAGTTGGATATGTAGCAGCAACAAGGGCAGCATGTCAGGCCATTTGGATGAGAAGAGTGTTGAGAGACTTAAGGTATGAACAAGAAGTAGCAACTTAAATCTTTTGTGACAACAACTCTGCAAATGAAATTGCACTATCGAAAAACTCAAATTTTCATAGAAGAAATAAACACATTGACACAAGGTATCATTTCATAAAGGAACTAATCAAAATTATTTTGGAACATTGGAAGTCTAAGGAATGGTATGGAGATATCTTCCCCAAGCCATTGGGAAGAGAAAGTCTTGTTCATCAAAGAAATAGTTTAGACGTCATGGATTTCAGTAATTGTGATTAAGAAGAATGTTGGAATTAATCACAACTCCCACATTAACTACAGCTTCGTATTCCTCCATCTCTCCTGTAGTCACATTTTCTGTTCAAAGTGTGTTAGCTCTCCTTCACCAGCTCAGATTCATATCACTCTATCTTCACATTCTCTGAACCAAGACAATTTCAAATTCAAATCAACTGTATAACCTTCCTCGTCAGATCTTACACAAGGCAGAATTAATTGCAAATTAATATTTTGTTTTTGGCTTTCTCCTTGCTGGAATATACGTAGATTTTAGAATTAAGATAGTCTTATCTTAACTAATGTATGTAATGAAAAGAGAGAGCAAGTGCATGCTCTGCTGTAGCAACAGCTTGAAGTAGCAACTATTTTAGAGCGGCAAGTAAACAAGGGACTGTGCTAAGTTAATCTTTGAGGTTGAAGAAAGAGCAGCAGCTCTGTTTATGTTATCAAGTTTTATGTGTTTTGAAATATATGCAACTACATATAATATTGTGTTCATCCTGTGTTTTACTCTTGTTTCTTATGCACTCTATTTTGGTTTTACTTTTATCCTCTGCCTCTTCCTTCAATCCTCAGTATAAGTTGATCAGTTACAATTATTAAAATATTGAAAACATTGAAGCCAAATTTGATGAGTGAAATTCTAATGTTTCTTATTGGCTGGGAAAAGAGTTAATAACAACGATTTGAGGGACATTTGAAACTTAAAAAAGTTTATAAACAGATGCTGAGTGTTCTGTACTTTTAACTATATTGTCATGTATGTCCATGCCCTATTTCAAGGCTCCACTTTCGCCATAGTATAGAAACATGCCACAAAAAGCTAGGGAGATTGACCTCCCCCACTTGCCAATTGGGTTTGGCTGAATATGATCCGACTTGTAGAGGACAGCCATTTGTTGTACAGGCTAACACATCGCTATTACTGATTGTGCTTTTATAGAAAAGCCTTTGAAAACTCTCACGCAAATGAAATTGGCAGGTGTAAAGCCAGACTTCACAATATTTGCCCAGATAGAATCCAAAGCTATTTGCCATACACTAGAAACATGCTACAGAAAGCTGCTGATAGGCCTGGAATTTGACGGCCACCCCTGTCTGCCATATGGAAATTTTGTGACGTTTGTTCATTTAAATATTTGTCACTTTACGTTTTATGAAAAAAATTAACTGTTAAAAAATATTTAATTTATATTATTTTATATAAAATCTTTTATATTAAAACATTATTGATTTTATTAATCATACATATTAAATCAATATATTAGTAATCTATGAAATATTATTTTATAAAATAATTATGTTAGAAACTTTACAAATTTTAGAAACTATACATGCACTCAATTAGTAAAATCAATTGCATATAATAAATTTTATTGATAAATAAAAAATTGTATAAATAAATAAAATTTATATTTTGATAGTGCATAGATTATTAGTTTAAGAATAATTATATTACACAATATGATTGTTTTTTTCATATATTTATTTTCTAATTTGTAAAATTGTATTACTATTTTATTGATTGATTTCTAAAATTATAAAATTGGAGTGAACATTTAATTTAATATTTAATTAGAATAGATTGAATATAAATTAATTTATTGATTTCGTATGTGCAAATATCATAAATTCATCCATCAATTTGAAACTCTTTTATTTGAGTTAATTTATTTTATATTACAAATTGATTTTATTTTTCATATATATTTTAAATTCAATTATTTAAAAACACATTTAAATATAAATATCAATTTCAAATCTAGCAAGAAATAACTATATAAAATTAAAAATAGTTCAATCCCCAAATTGATTTATATAAAAACACAGATGTTGTTGTATTATCTTGAAAAGAATCAAAGCTCACAAATCACCTGTAAAAAAAACCTGAAAAAAAACATGAATGAATTATTTGTAATAGACATAAAATTTGCTCACCAATAAAACCAAAGACAGTATTATCTTCAAACGAATCAAAGTTGAAACATGAATGAATTATTTGTAAGAGATGTAAAATTTGCTCACCAATAAAACCAAAGGCATATTTTCTTCAAAAGAATCATCTATCTAAAAGCATGAATTATTTGTAAGAGACATAAAATTTGCTCACCAATAAAACCAAAGGCAGTATTATCTTCAAAAGAATCAAAGCTGACTCCTGTAAACAAAATGCTATAAAATAAATGCTTTTGAAAAAACAATGAATGAAAATTTGTGTTATGTTATTATTCATATGGATATCTATATATATCATAGTTACAAGACTCGGACTCGCATCAGACTCGGCGAGCCGATTTTTGACTTGGACTCGGACTCGGAGCCTAGACTCGCCCAAGACTCGGCAAATAGAAAAACCCTTGAAATTTAGAGATTTTTAAGGATTTAAAGCTTGTTTCATGCACCCTTTAGTGAATAAACCTCAAATACACAATAACATCATGAAATAGAAACTACTATGATCCTATACACAAACATATATCGATCACATAAGTATAAACGCAAATTTTAGCTGAAGGAAATAACACATTCAGATATATAAATATTGTCAAATGTATACAAAACTCATGGAATATGAAATACATGGCATCAAAACAAATATCAAAACTAAAAAAATAAGTCTATGGCTCAGAAGAGCTTGCATTACTCATCCCAATATCACGACAAGTCATGCGCTAGTGTTTAAGTTAGGTCCTAGATGATGATGTAGCCATGATATTTGCTTGTGTCTCAATGATTGGTGTGTATATTCAAGTGAGGATTTTATTATTAAAATTTTATTGAAGCCTTCAAGACTGCATGTTTTGTTGTCTAATGTATGAATTTTGAAACAAGATAATCCTTGATTATGGCTTTGACTGTGAAAGATGCAAAGATTTGCAACAGGGGATATGTATTTTGTAGGTTTTTATGATCATGATTCATCATTGGCCTATAACATGCTTAGACCTATAGTTTGATGAGGGTTTGGGGGAAACGCCCCAACGGGGTCAAGGGGCAGCGCCCCTTGCGGGGGTCTGAGGGGCAGCGCCCCTCGCAGGGTCCCGGGGCAGCGCCCTGGGCGCGCTCCCTGTCGCGATACAGGGCGGGGTCGAGGGGCGGAGCCCCCGCCACCAAGCCCAAATGAAGACCTTCAAAACCACACAAACCTTCATGGCGCACACCATTTATTTAAAAAATTTGAAAAAAAAAGAATGCAATTTAAAAAAAAAAATTTAATCAAAATGGCCGAGTTTGGGGCACGAGACTCGGCGAGTCCGGCGAGTCTGCCGAGTCCGGTGAGTCCGGCGAGTCTCGACGAGTACTCGGTAGCCGAGTCTCTGGGACTCGTTTAGGGTCACCCGCCTCGGGACTCGCGAGTACTCGCCGAGTTTGGGCGAGTCTTGTAACACTGATATATATTAAAAAAATATAAAATTAGAAAATATTGATAATTAGAAATAAATGTAAAAAAACTTAAATTTACTATGACAATTAATAAGAAGTTTCTAAAATCATATAGAAAATAAATCTTGTTAAAATATTCAAAAAGTTCAAAAACGATTATATTCTATTTTTAAAAGATTTTGAATCAAAATATATTTTTATAATAAATATTATAAATCATATATATTAATATAAAACAATAATAACTATTAGTAAAAATGTCAAAATCTTTAAAAAATTAGAAAAAACTATATTTAATTTTGAAATATTTTGAATTAATAAATATATTTATAATAAATCATATATATTAATATAAAGTAAAATTAGAAAGAATTATTCCAATTTTAAATTAATTTATATTTTTATCATAAATATTATATATATATATATAATAAATTTTTACGGTTTTATAAAAATATAACAAGTCAAATATTACGGTTTAATAAATTTTTAGGTTGTAATATACAATTCAAAATGCAAAAAAAATCAAATAGACCATCAAATTCCATGCCTGACTGTAGAGATTGACTTCACCCACTTGCCAATTGTGTTTGGCTGAACATGATCAGATTTGTAGAGGACAGCCATTTGTTGTACAGGCTACCAAATTGCTATTATTGATTGTGCTTTTATAGAAAAGCCTTTGAAAACTCTCGGGCAAATGTAATTGGCAGGTGTAAAGCCAGACTTCACAATATTTGGCCAGATAATTGTACTCTTACAGCAAAACTGAACCAACGAGGTGTCTGTTTTGGTGCAGGTATGCATAAATATTCACCCTAAAAAGGTCTTAATACAGTTCCTGACTGTTTTACAGTTTTGACTATGGTGTTATGTATGTCCACACCCTATTCAAAGCTCCACTTCTTCCAAAGACTAAAAAATGCTACAGAAAGCTATGGAGACTTACACTTGCCAATTGCATTTGGCTGAATGTGGCCAAATTTGTACAGGATAGTCATTAGTAATAAAGGCTAACGCAATGCTATTACTGAGTGTTTTTGTATAGAAAAGTCTTTCAAAACTCAGGCAAATGCAATTGGCATATGTAGAACCAGTCACCACAATATTTGCCCACATAATTGTAGTTTATGGCAAAACTGAACGTATTGATATCTATGCATTTTTGTATTGATGTAAGAAACTGCTAGTGCAACGCATGGTGGCAACAAGGCCCCAAAAGTCTCTGTACAATGACGATGCATACAAATTGTATGGTTTCCTGTTATTAGTAAATTATGATCAGTTTCAACCATTAAAACATTACAAATGGTAAGAGTGAAATTTAATCACGCACGATCTAATGCAGGAACGTAAAATAGATGAAATAAGATCAGCAAAAAAGAATCAGTTATCATAACTTTTGCAATGAATTACGAAACTTCTTATAACATCCATTCCCCTGTTTTCGAAACCGCCCTGCCAGCGTTTACTACGCTGCAGCACAGCCCTTGTTATCGCTTGCCTCAGCTCAAATTAAACGCTGTGAGAATGCAAATTAATAAAGCTTTTCCCTTTTCTGGAGCACCTATATTAATTTTTTAAGGATTTTACATAATGTATATATGATTTTAATTTTTAAATTATTATATATTCATTAATAATGGCTATAATAATATTTAGAAAAAAATATTATAAATTAGAATGATATTTTAAATATATTTATTGAAAAGATGTTGAAAGATACTAGTTCATATATTAGATAGGTGTTACAAGATTGACATTTTTTCACATCTTTTAAATAGATGTTGAAAGATTTTTTGTTTGATATAATCTCTTTTTGAAGATGTTCAGAAATAAAAATTCAAAACACAAAAAGAAATTGCTTAAAAAATATTTAATTAGATATTTTTTAGTTTTTAATGACCTCTTAAACAAGGTAATTGGATTGGAAGAGGTTAAAACTCTATTAAATTTAAAAAATAAAACAAACACTATTTTAAATAACTTACGTGTATAGGTATGTCCTCTAGTTAATTTATGTGTATAGTTAAGTGATTTGGTACATTATCTAGTTGAGGAAGTGGACTTGATAATTGATATCCATAATGATTCAAGCAACATTGGTAGATTTAATATTGTTGAGAGCACATTTATTACAGTTGAATTAGAGGATATTCGTTGTTTAGGTTAAGATGTCAAATAAATTATTGTTTTCAATCATAGTTCAATTTTTTTATGATTACTCATAGGACTCTAAGTAATCACATATTGAAATCCATGCCGAATAAGTCGTTGAATACCTTAGTGGTGACTTATTTGTGGCAAGTTTTATTTTCAAAGCTCATCATTCTATGCCAAAAAAATCACATGGCTCATCGTTGCAAAAGACTTGTCAAGCAATAGAAAGTAATTTTTTTAATTTAGCTATGATTTCTTTGCATGATTTTTATATGTGTAGGTTTAGGACAACACAATAACTGGTGACAATGGCAACTCATAATAGGTATGGATTATGTACAAAACATGATTTCATTTTTTTCTTAGGCTTTTAGCTATGTGCAACCCAACAACTATATTATACTAAAATTCAATCTATAAATTTAGTATTTGTAACATTTTATCTATATATGTGTTTCACTTTTGCAACTAACTTACAATTTTACCATTTAAATATTAAGATGTGTGTCCTCTCCACTTATTGGCGAGGTTGCGAGAAATACTTCAAATTTTAGAGTGTTTCTTCATAATCTCGAATTAGTCTCAAACAATTGTAAAACTAAAAGGTATATGCATAATAAAAACTTGTAGATTACTTTTTTATTAAAGACTTGGTGTTACAAAAAATAAAGTGATAAGGCATAAGCCTTTAAGCATCATTCCAAATCATTGTCAAGGTTTAGAAATATTAATGACTTGTTTTTGAAAAAAATAAAGTGATAAAATTATGAAAATTACATGTGTCATGAAGGTTTTTATAGAATTCACTAAGATTTTATAGATTTTTTTAGCAATCTTTTCTTAAAGCTATCACTACATTTCTTTCCTCCCTATTCTTGCGAGGAATTAGGTGCTCATTTTTGTAAAATTAAATTGTAGTATTTTATTAAAGGAGAGTTTGTGGAATCGTTATATTTAATTCAATTTGTTAGAAGGGTTTCACAAAAATAGTTTGAAGTGTATAGTAAGAAACATGCATATTTAAAAGATTTGAGGGATAATTTGATTTCAAAGATTTTGAAATATAAATTATAAAAAATTATTAAAAAAAATAAAAAATACTTTTTTTGTTTTTTTTAGATTTTTTCTTAGAATTACCATTTGGATGCCCATGGTTGCCATGTGGATTATTAGCCCTCCTTGAGAAGAAATGCGAGCCATTTCTTCTAGATTTTTAATTAAATAAGGAAACTCATGAGATATTTTAGCCAAGATGAATCACCTTTCTAATTAGGAAATCATTCTTCTTGTATCATGTAACAAATGATAATTTGCTAATTCATTAGTGCCTTGACCAAACTGTCATTGATGTGCCTATGGTCAATGAAACAATGATTTTTAGGTTTAGTGTTGTACTCTCTAGGTGTTGAACATCATTTGAAGAGTTGAACAATACTTGGAGGTATGAGTGCAAAAAATCAACATTAAAAACTAAATGCAATATGATAAAATATGGTAAATTGAGCTCTAATCCATTGTCATCCACTTATTTTATGATGGTGTAGGGCTCATATTGAAAGTGCAAATGTTTTTGTTTGGACCTTGAAATTTCCCATTTTGAAGATGAAGCCACTTTGTTGCTAATTGGAATAGTTAAAGATTACAATATTGATTGTGTTTTACCTTGTGTTTTTAGTAGGTATCCAATAATCTCTTATGAACCTATTGTGGAATTTGGTGGATCTATTCATTAAGCCTAGTTTCTTTGTCTATCTACTTTTTTCGTATGTGGTGCTACCTTGAGTCCAACATGATAGACAAGGCCACATCAATAGGTGTCAATGGCTTTATAGTGAATCGTTATAACGATATTGGACATAGGGTAGAATCATCCAATGTGTGAATCCTTTCGATGAAAAATTGGAAGAATGTATCATGATCATGCAGCTGATGACTCTATTCTACCCATGTTTTACGATGAAACATTAAGGATTTTTTAAATTGTTTCTATTCATTCCTAAAGTACTCTAAGCTAGAATTTTCTAAGTCTTGTTAAAAATAATTATCAAGGGTAGAATTAAATGAAACTTTAAGACAATTTACAAGAGTAGCTTAGTAGTATCTTCTATAGAAAACACTTTCTTGCAAGCGACCAAAATAATGATCCTCAAGAATATGTCAACCACCATGTGTATGTTGGAATACAAATTCAATTTTATTGTTATTCTAGTAGTGGAAAATAGTCAACATTGGAGTTCCAATTTGGGACTCACTATTTATGGTAATTTTGATGTGTATGTTTAAAATGTTTGATTGTGCTAATATAAAGTAATTGAAACATTGAATACAATAGGCTCACTGTCGAAGGGCTCACTATCCAAAAGAAAAGAAGGGCTCACTACCAAATTAGAAAGAAGAAGAAAGAAGATTGTTACAATGATAAATCCATCTCAAAGCAATAGAAAGATCCACCACAACATCACCCATACATTCACAGCCTCTCTGAAGAATGTAGACACCTTCTACTCACTGCTTGCAATAGTCTAAAAAATTAAATCTCACACTGCATTTCACACTTTCACACTTCACAACTTTGCACCTTGCATCATACACTTCTTTGTTTGATTCTCCATCAACTCAACACTTAGATATACCGACTTCAACCTTGAAAATAATTGACAAGATCGGCTACACATCTGCTCTGTGCAAATTCAAATTAGGTTGACACTAAGCATTCCCATGGTGGAAAGGAATGAAGGTGGACTACAACACACCTTAACTTGGACCTAAATTCACTCATACATGTCATGCCACACTTCCACAAACTCTGAAGCATCTTCACAATTAGTTTAAACACCCAAGGTCAGTTGGACTTGTGTTAACACCATTAAACAATTAATTACATGCTTCCTTTGATCGAAAGACAACTCGCAAACCATACACAAAACTTGAGCACAATTTGGTATATTCCATCAACACCCTCAAATCCAACAACTCCTTCAAAACATCATACACCAAAAGAACATATTCCTTCTACACAACCAGTTAATTATCTTCCATACACTACAACACCTGAATCCAACCTTCCAAAGCACCAAAATTTGAACAACTCAGACTAAAGATAAATATGATCAATATAAGCACACTCTCAAATTTAAAATATTAGAAACCATACTGTAGGGAAATGTAGAGCAAAATCATTTCTCCAAGACAACACTCCTAACACAGTTCACACATTGGAGAGCACAACTTTCTCTCCATAACGATCCAAAACCTACAACTCTGGATATAAAACCCCTAAACACCTTTGATCAATATAGCTGAAATGCATAAGAAGATATTCAACCATGAATAAATGCAGAGAAAAGCACTAAACACCACTCTACTACATTAAACACTTCTCAACCATACTATTTTCTCTTTTCTTCAAATGTTTTCAAAAGCGCTTGGAAACCAAACACAACAAAGCCATTCTCATCATTTGGAATACCTTCAACTCCACCACACACTCCTCATCAAAGAAACACTAGAGGTTGATACCAGTGATATTACTAGTGACAACATAATGCAACCAATCAAAGCATCACAAAGGTTGACATCAATGCAAAAATAACATAGATCTGTTGACATCAATGACAACACAAACTGCACATACTTGCAACAATCTCCCCCTTTGTCATTTATGGAAACACATGATTTGAAAAACCACCAACAATAGAAGCAACTCTGGTTACCATAACACATACTGCACCACAATGCATACTGCTCCCCCTTACATGAGCATCAAATCTTTCTCTTTCTCATGACTGAACTCTCTCCTTTTTCACTTTATTCTCTCCCCCTTTGACATCAATGGCAAAGGGAAACACCACTTGTATCTCTTCCCCTTGTATATAAAACATACATAATTTCTATCTCCCCCAAAGGCAACACTTATAAGGTACAACAACTAATTTGTAACTACCTTTGCTTTTTTGCACTCAATTTTCTTCACACCTTCTATGCGCACCTACACTTTCCATTTCTCAGCACATTCCCCCTTAGGGGCATACACCATACTACACCAACAAAAAAAAATGCCACTACCTACTCCCCCCGAGAGGTAGCCACCAATCATTAGTTCAGAATAAGGAATGAATCTTGAAATTCACTGGACTAATGCATATTATTATGCATTTAGTTGAAAGAAGAAGGGTAAATAGCCCCTAACTTCTTCCAAAGATACTCAAAAGTATCTTTAAGAAGAGCCTTAGTGATCCTTTGTAGGAATATACTCTAGCTTCACCTCATTCTTTGCAACCTTCTCTCTCAAAAAGTGATACTGGATTGAGATATATTTGTTTCTTGAATGCATTACTGAATTCTTTGAAATATTGATAACACTTGTTTATTCACAAAAGATAGATATAGGCTCATCATATACCACTCTAATATCCTTCAACATTTTCTTCATCCATAACACCTATGTGTAGCAATGTATTCTATCTTTGCACTAGATAATGACATTTAATCTTGCTTCTTACTTAGCCAAGACACCAACTTATTTCCAAGAAAGAATGCACCATCACTTGTACTTTTTCTATCATCCACACAACCTGCCCAATCTTCATTTGTATAAGCACTTAGAAAGAAATCAATATCCTTTGGATACCACAAGTTATGTTCTAGAGTTCCTTTAAAACTTATATGAATATTCTCTTCAATACTACCACATGTGACTCTTTGGGATATTCTTGAATGTTGCAAACACTACCTCTCATATTTGTATCCAAGAGACACTACTACAAAAGTGATGACATCTAAGGTGGATACACAATAGGGATTGAGGTATACTTTGAGTGTTTTGGTCCCAAAAAAAATATAGAACATTACAAGATCAAGAATTATTTGTGTGAAATAATTATAAGAGGACCACTTTAACATTTATTAAATAAAACTTAGATAAAAGTAAATGCTACACTAGAGAAAAAAGTGCTAAATAGACACTTTTTTATCTGTGCAATTAGTTCTATCTCTATTATAGACTTGGATGATATCCTCGAGAATGTGGACCAGGAGGGGAGGATTCCACTACCAATGGACTACTATATGTTGAGAAGGCATGGCCAAGAAATCGAACGGTTTCCTCTCATAATCCCAAGGGATTCAAAGGGGATTGCAAACAACAAAAAGGAAAAGGAGTTGGAGATTGTATTTCTAAAGAGATGGGCGGGTCTTGTGAAGGATGAGGATGCAGGTTGGGTTAGAAATTTTGCTATCGCCATACACCAGGAGATTTTTGATGGGGAAGGCCAAGTGGAGAAGGTGGTCATGTTGGTGGAGGAAGTTGAGCTAGCTGAGCATGCTAACAACAATCTAGAATGCCTGATGAAAACTAGGGTAGTGGTGTGAGCTTGTGGTTAATGTCAAATTGGTTCTATTTTTCAATTTTGTTATGTCAAGAAATGGTGATGTATAGGGTTATTAGTTCAGGTAGATTATAATATGTAAGGGTCTAGGAAGTTTTTCTTTATGAAAGGTGAAGAAACCTGCAAGAATAAAGAATTAACAACAAACTCAGATGATCTTAGAATGCAATGTAATGTATTCAACTTTCCTATCTAGATTGAAGAATGTGCAACCTTTAATAGGAAATTACAAGAAGATCAAGATCCACATGAAGTGGAAAGGAGTGGAGTGAATAACTCAACATCTTGGACAACTAACTAGGCTTAAGTAAGCCAGGTGTAAAGCAATGAGTACACCAATACCCCCCATAAGCATAGCTTAGGTGGGTAGAAGAAATGGGTCCTGGCTACTAGCCATGTTAGGTACCCATGTACACAACAATCTCTCTGAAAATTGGAGTAAGATAAAAAACCCAGTGGGAAAAAACTATCCTCCAAAAAGAGAGAAAAATAAGAGAAGACTAGAAAGCCCCCCCCTAAAGATGATCCAACTACTGATATAGACAACACCCCAAGAAGAACTCATAGATGAATGAACTTTCTCTCAGTGAAAGGTTTGGTAAAGATATTGGCAACTTGGGCTAAAGACTGGAAAAATAGTAAGTCAATGACCTGACTATGAATGAGCTCTTTGATGTAATGCATGTAAATCTCAATGTGTTTGCTTCGCTGATGCTGAACTAGATTCCTGCATATGTGAATAGTACTCTGATTGCCACAACGAATGACTGTTGGTTTCCTGAAAGGAATACCAAACTCTGTAAGAATACCTTGTAGCCAAATAGTCTCTATAGATGCATTAATAGCTCCCATGTACTCTGCCTCTGTAGATGATAAAGCAATAATTGATTGATTCTTGCTTGACCAACTGATAGGACCTGAACCAAGTGAGAAACTGTAAGTAGAAGTAGACTTGCAATTCTCTGAATCTGTGTAGCCAATAATTTCAATATCTATACCAACTTTGTAGTGAATCCCAAATCCAAGTGACCCTTGTAGGTAGTGAAGAATCCTCTTGGCTGCTTTCCAATGCAACTCATGAGGTTCCTGCTTAAATCTTGAAACAATGCCTACTGCATATGAAATATTTGGCCTAGTATGAGTCAAGTATATTAGACTCCCAACAAGTTGGCAATACAAAGTGGCATCAACCAATGGTGAAGTACAACCTCAAACTTGACCCCTGATAAGAAAGGAGTTGGAGATGGCTTACAAGAAGTCATGTGAAGTCGTGACAACAAATCAAGAGTATACTTGGGTTGTGCAAGAGTGATTCCTGAATCAGATTGTGTAATCTCAATTCCAAGGAAATAATGCAAAATAACCAAGTCTGTCATATCAAATCTATCATGTATAGTTGACTTCACTGTTGCAATAACAGATGAAGAGCTGCATGTGATCAAGAGATCATCAACATATAAAACCAATATCAATCGTGAATCATCTTGGTGGAATAAATACACATTAGGATCAAAATGACACCTAGTGAAACTTGAAGCAAGCAAGAAGGAATCCATTTCGGAATACAGAGCTCTAGGAGCTTGTTTGAGACCATACAGGGATTTCTTCAGTCTGCATACTAAGGAAGAATCCTGAGTATACCCTTGTGGTTTTTCCATGTAGATTTCATCATCTAGGTCTCCATGAAGAAATGCACTCTTAACATTCATTTGATGTACTTCCCATCCATATGAAGCAACAATAGAAAGTGTGAGTCTAATTGAAGTCATCTTAGCGATAGGTGCAAAGGTTTCAGAGTAATCAATACCTACAACTTGTGAAAAACCTTTTGCAACTAATCGTGCTTTATACTTATCAATTGACCCATCTACTCCATACTTAGTTCGATATATCCATTTGCATCAAACTAGATTCCTTCCCTTAGGAAGTGAAGTCAAATCCCAAGTGTGATATCTAAGTAAGGATCTATATTCCTCATTCATAGCATTATCCCACTCAAGTATGCTTGATGCCTGTCTAAATGTCCGTGGATCAGAAACTGAGGCAAAATAGGTATGATGTCCCCCCTAAATATCTGACTCAATGTGTCTATCAACTGTTGAATCTTGTGATCCTAAATCTGCCATATTAAGTGAATGAGAAGGAGGTGAATCAAGTCCAAATATATCAACCTCCAATGGAATCCCAGAACTTGATGAAGAAGAATCCTCATCACTGCCCTCACTGTTATAGCTAGAAGAATCTGAATTAGGATCCTGTTGTGAATGATCTGAATCATCAAGGTGTAGTGAGCCCAAGATGGAAATCTTAAGTGTAGAGTCATTAGGACTCTCACCAAACTTAACACTTCTCTCAATGAACAACCCATGTGTAGTAGGGTGGAGTAGGCGATAACCCTTAACACCATCTGGGTATCCAACAAAAATACAAGGTTTGGATTGAGGATCCATAGCCTTGCGTTGCTCCTTTGGAATACGTGCTATAGCTAGAGACCCAAAAACTGAAATGATCAACTAATGGTTTTGTTCCTTTCCAAGCTTCAAAAGGTGTTATTCCTTTCAATGCTTAATGAGGTACCCTGTTTTGAATATAACATGCACACTTGATAGCTTCTGCCTAGAATTTTGGTCCAATCTCTTTATGACGAATCATGTTGTTTTCCATTTCTTGTAGTGATCTATTCTTGTGTTCTGCAAATCCATTTTGTTGGGGAGTGTAAGGAACTATATGTTGCAATTCAATCCCCTCTGATGTGCAAAATTGCTCAATCTTGTTGTTTACCCTCTCACGCCCATTATCTGTCCTTAGAAGTTTGATTGATTTCTCAGATTGCTTTTCAACTAAGGCTTTGAAATCTTGAAAGTATTCAAAGACTCCAAATTTTATCCTAAGGAAGAAAATCCAAGTGTACCTAGAGAATTCATCAAGAAATGT
Organism: Sequoiadendron giganteum; assembly: GCA_007115665.2. NCBI lineage: Eukaryota > Viridiplantae > Streptophyta > Pinopsida > Cupressales > Cupressaceae > Sequoiadendron > Sequoiadendron giganteum. The sequence goes on from CM021101.1 coordinate 578,241,079, forward strand.
AAGAACATATCTTGCCTTAGTCAAGGATGGGTGTGGAAATGGTCTTGAAACATCACTATGAACAAGTTCTAAGACTTGTGATGCCCTCCATGCTTTACCTTTGTCAAAATTTTATTCTGGATGCTTGCCTAGTGCACAACCTTCACAAAGCCCCTTAGAAAATTTGATATTTGGCAACCCTATTACCATATTTTGTTGATTGAGTTGCTTGAGATAGCGATAGTTTAAGTGGCCAAATTGCTCATGCCATAGCTTGCTTGTCTCATCGGAATGAGTGAGAAAAGTTTGTGGAGGAATTTGAGCAAAACTTGAAAATATATACAATCTTAAGTGATGATCTGCTTTTCTTGTTGCTATTTTATTTCTTGATTTCGACTACATTTGGAGAAAATTCAACTCTCATACCTCAGCCTAGATGGGTTATTTGATACACAGAAAGAAGATTATTTGATAGTGAAGGTACATTGAGAACTTATTGGAATGTCCCACCTTCAACTTCAATAGACCCTCTTCCTTTAACCAATGCTGGAGTATCATCACCTAAGGTGATTGAAGTCATGCCACATGATTCCAAAGATGAGAACTCAATTTGTGATGATCCCATATGATGAGTAGCACCTGAATCTATTATCCAAGATGGTGATGAGGATGAAATAGTAACTAAAGCTTTTCCCTTTTCCTTCTCTTTTGCCTTTGATTTATACCGATTTGATGAAGATATGTTGAATGAATCTAGAACCCCTATATTGTTCTTCTTGAGAAGATGAGTAAGGTGGTCTATTTGCTTCTTCATACACTGATGTTCTTCATGATTAGGATTTTTATAATAGACACATTTAGGTAACTCTCTTTTAGCTTTCTTTTGCTTAGAGTTGCCTTCATTTTTATCAGTCTTGTTATCAACTTTGTTGTCTTTTTTATAATCCTCGTCCTTCTGATTTTGTTGTTTCTTTCCCTTAGAAGTTTGATCTTTCTCATTTCCTGCAATGAGTGCTTGAGATTTACTAGTCTTCAAATTTCTCGTTTGTATTAACTTATCTTGCTCCCTTGTTAGATCAGCAATGAAGATATCAAGATAGGGCATAGCCCATGAAGTTCCAAGAGCTCTTTTTGTAGAGTAGAAAGTAGATACAAAAACAAAGTATTCAAGACCTAACTTAGATAAAATTGAAAGTATTAACTATTTTTCTTTCTTATCAATACCACATTCTTTAAGTTGCAACCTTAAAAATTTGAACTTAGTAAAAAAGTCTTGAAGAGAAGTAAAGTTTCTTGGACTTAATGCTATGAGCTCATTTTCTAGCTCATGACCCCTAAATTCATCTATCTTGCCAAATAGCTTATCAAGACCTTCCCAAATTTCATTGGATGTTTTCAAGGACTGAATATGAAATAGTAATTGAGGTGATACATTAAGACATAAAAAACCAAAAGCTTGATCTCTTTTGTTAAACCATTTTTCCTTATCCTTGGCAACAATGGGTTCTTTCTCCATATTCATTACTACCCTATACAAGCCTCTATTCATGAGGGAAATGGACATTTTTGTTTTTCAATCATGATAATTAAAAAGTGTTAAAGGTTGAATAGTTACATTAGAATCCATTTTTGCCTTAGTTGCTTTGTTGAGTACGGAAAGAAAGAAGTTGAAGTGCTTGCAGAAGTGAAATTGAGACACAAAAGCACAAGAGTACTCCTCAAGGAAGTGTCAAAAACACAAACAAAACTCCCTTAATTATTTTGATCCCCCCAAATTTAACACTTTATATGAGTGCATATAAGGAAAAAAAATATGGAACAAATTTTTAACCAGTACAAATTTTTCCTCCAACAAACAATTTTGTGACAAAAAATTTTAGTGGGAAAAAATGATATTTTAGAGGATTTGACTGGTCCTCTCTACGCACCTACTTCAAACCCTCGCCGGCCCCAAATAGGGGGATTTGTGAAGGGAAAGGCTGCTCTTTCTGTAGAGTTTTCCTTCATGCGTCTTTTCCTCTGCTGGTACGGGATGGGAGCCACGCTGGTTCTCTTTTCCCTCACGCCCAAGCCTAAGCCCACTGCGCTTCTGAGAGGAGGGTTTGCCTGCAAAAAAAGACGTAATGGGAGACACCACAGACCTCTCTGAATTTCCTCCCAGGCCTGCTCTAGAAATCTCCCACGTCAGAGAGACAGATCGGATCCTCTGTATGTGGTGGATTGCTGAGAAGAGGCGATAGAGCGATTTAAATCTGCCCTTGAAGCCGTTTCCTTATGCGCATCCTCCAAATGGTTGGTGCGTGCCAAGCCCACAGGCAGATCAGATCCTACGAGAATGAAAGTAGGCGAGGAGAAAAAAATATAAAATCAAAACAATTGTTCACCTATTCGGCCTGCTGGAACCCTAAACTGCTCTGATACCATGAAGAAACCTGCAAGAATAAAGAATTAACAGCAAACACAGATGATTTCATAATGCAATGTAATGTATTCAATTTTTCTATCTAGATTGAAGAATGTGCAATTTTTAATAAGAAATTACAAGAAGATCAAGATCCACAAGATGTGGACATCAAGATCAAGATCCACAAGAAGTGGAAAGGAGTGGAGTGAATAACTCAACATCCTGGACAAAACTAATTAAACTTAAGTAAGCCAGATGCAAAGCAACGAATACACCAACAAAAGGTATAGATTTGGAGTGGTCAGGAGGGGTGGCTGAATGGTAACTGGTTAGTCTATGATAAGGTTTGACATAAAGATAAACATGTAAACTTTTTTTTTGTTATGAATACAACGGTTCAACTCTAGTTGCTATTTATCCATGAACAAATGATTGCTTGAAATTAATAATAGACATGTATCTAATGACCTCTGTATTTTTAGGTTTCATTTTTCTTTATCTAATTTCACATTTTATCAACCATTATAATAAATATAATAAAATTATAGTCTAAACTCATTATAATAATTTATGATAAAAATAGTATATTTTTTTATTATGATATTATACTAATAATTTAAAGTTAAATTGTATATTTTTATTAATAATTTATGTTGTATTCTTTTTATCTAAATTAAATGTTTTTATAATGATATATAATAGAAATGGTAATGTATTATTTTATGTAAAGTTTAAAGATATATTAGCCATAAATATTTTACTAATATTTTTGTAAGTACTTGCAGCTTGATAATGATGATTTGGGAAGGATAAAAACAGAAATGGAAAACATCCACTATACTTTGAGGTAAAAGATAAATACATGCTATTAAAAAATAGGAAGCTACTATTTATTGTGATTAAATAGACTAAATATTTGTTCATTATTTTTCATAGGCATATGCATGGGGAGGACCTTCAAGGGCTAACCATAAAAGAGTTACAAAAACTAGAACAAATGTTGGAAGTTGGGCTGCATAGAATTCAATCAGCAAAGGTATATTATTTATTATTATAATAAAAAATAATATGATTCACATAAAGTATGAATAGGTTTTCAAGGTAAATGAAATATCAATCTTAATAGTTTTAAATTTTTAATAAATGTAACTTATTGAAAAAAAAGTATTTTGTGCATGTAAGTTTCAAGATGAAACAATCATTGTGAGGATAATATAAGAAAATGGTACCTAAGTCATGTGTATTCTTTATGAGTGTCTAAATATTTACTTTCTTGTTGACTACTCATTGTAGCTCACAATCAAGTCAATGTGGGGGGGAAATGTAATGGTCAAAATTGTATACCCTATATATTTACCATTGTTTTGGATTTAATTTGATTAATTTATCTCCAACACTCTTCAATAAGTTGTTGTTTTGTAAAGATACTAAAATGAATACTTTTAAATATTTCAAGGAGGACCTAATTGTTCATGGTAGAGACAAATAAAAAAGGAAGAAAAAGGAAAAGAAGCAAGACAAGTATAGATCTAATCCCATGCGAGATCTAAATCTCTTGGAAAGTTAAGGAAAAATTATTGAACTGTGGTAAAACTATCCACTATAGAAGAGAATATAGCAGGAGGAGAAGAAAAATAAAAAGATAATTTTTATTGATGATTTTGAGAAGATATCGGAGGATGTTGATGATGTTGCCTTTGTTTCAACCTTAGCTACACGTGAATCAAAGGGTATGTGGTTGACTGGCTTCAATACATCTTTTCACATGAGATCACAGATCAAGGATGGTTTATAAAATATAAAGAATATAATGGTGGGAAAGTGTACCTTGGAGATAATTATCATCTAATTTTTTCCATGTAAAAGTCCTAATTTTATTTCTTGATTGGCATGTAATGGGGATCAATAGTGTATTAGATATCCCTAGTATGGAATAGAACCTACTATTTGTAAGTAAGTTGAATGATTTGGTTTGAAAGTTATTTTCTCAAGTGGAGGGTGGAAGATGCTTAAAGGAGATATGATGCTTCCTACTTGGGTATTATAATAAGCACTTTATTTCAACTTGATGCATGTATAGTTCAATGCAATAGTTCCTCTATTCCTATAGTAAAAATACATACTCCCATTAGAACCAATAGTAAAGAGGAGTATTGCATCCACTTCTAATGGTCATGCTTTCTAAATACCTAAGGATGGTCACGATTTGGAGACTAAGCTTCCTATAGAGAAAACTATGTTATGGTAGTAGAGAATGGGTCACATAGGTGGAAAGGGTCTAGAACTTGAATAAAAGGTCTAGTTGATGAGATAAATTATTATAACCTTGAAATATCAAATTCCAAGCGATAACTAGGAGCACAATAAAGTTTTGCAAGTTGTATGCAATTGCACTTTAGGTATGCACTTCTAAATTTTAGACTAAATTTGTGAGGCTATAGGTGTCACAACTAAGAAATAGAATGTAATATACAAGCCCTAGGATTCTTGTGCACGTATTGTATATGCCCATATGTGATGCCTAAAGGACATGCATACTTGCAAGATATTAGAGCATAAAAGTAAAGATTTCCAAGATGTATACAAATTTTAGATTTTCTAATGTGGAAGGATCAAGTGAGTTCTTAAAGAGATGACAAAAAATGGGAATAGTTGCATACTTGCAAAGAGAGCATATAATCCTATTTTATATATAATAGGTAGATATATAAATAAAATATTTAAGTGTAAAAAACTACAAGGTTGCATGAAATATCCATAATCCCACTACAAACCTACTCATTAAACTTTCAAAGGGGTTAAGAAACTATCCAATCAGTGCATAACTATATGACCATTCTAAAAGTTCACATAAAGGAAGTGTTGGTTTGTGCCTTAGGAATTTTGCTTCTTCCTAAGAGCTCACTTTTACTTGAGACTACCTAAATGATTTAATCTTTGCATAATGTGAGACTTTTGTATGATTAACCTTTTATTGAGACTTAGACTATAGAGCCTAACATAACCAATTGATAAGTGGTAAAAGACATAAGACATGAATTTTATAATCTATGGGAAATTTCCAGACCATAGGATTGGTTCAATATAGTTATGGACTAGTTATGTGACTTAGAATGAGCATCTCAATTGAACTTGAAATCAATAGAAAGCCACCATACACCCCTATAGAACTCTACACATTGGATTAACACATATATGATTTGACATCGATCTCTTATAAATAACTAGAATATTTCATGATGTAGGGGATATTAAAGTTAAATTTCTTACTAGAGCCTTAACAAATTAAAATTGATTACTTAGGCGTGTTTAATGAATTTAATGTTAGATTTCGTTACAATAATTATCAAAAATGTTCATTTGTTACGACATGTGTAGGAAAATTGAGGCATCAAATCTAAGAGAATCATATTTTTATTAGGATAGCTCCAACTAAGCATTAATATCTGTGATCCAAAGTTTACAATGCAAAGCATATCATACGTACCCACCCAATCTAGAAAATTGAAGACATGTGTAATGGAGTAAATTAGCATGTAATATATCTAAAGGCCAATTATTCTCACTTACATTTAATTTATTGCAAAGTCAAATTAAATGTAGGTGTATTATTAGAATATTTTAGATTAGATTTAACATTCTTCTAGATCTTTTCATTAAGTTTTGGCTCTTTTTTTTACTACCTTTTTATTGGGAAGTGTAAGATTTAGGCTTTTGATGAACAATGCCTATATGCTTTCAAAAATCATCAAATTCCCTAAACCAATATTTACCATCATTGTCAAATCTCAATACCCTTATATTATTTTCAAATAAAACTAAATAAATTCTTTAATCTTAATACAACATTAAATTTTGAACACAAAATAAATTTAGGTGTAACTAGAGACATCATTATTGAAAATAACATAATAATGAGATTTACCCATAGAACCCACATACACTAGACCAAACACATCCAAATGAATAATTTCAAAAAATATATTAACTCTATTAGTTATAACAAGAAATGAAGATCTATTCTATCTTTCAAACACACAATTCTCACCAAAATCATTTTTCCAAAAAAATTATCAAAAAATTGTTAACGAACTTTTTATTAGTAATGGTCCTAAGACCCTTTTCACTTATGTGCTCCAAACATTGGTGTCAAAATATAGATGCATTTTGAGTGTCAATCACATTAGAAGAATTACAAAATGTGGAGGTATTCAACCTAAACAAGGTCCCAATCTAAGATCCTCTAGCAAACATTAAGTTCTCTTACCAACCTACAACTAGACTTGCCAAATGTCACAATGTTAGCCACGTATTTGAGTGAGCCTAATTTTAAACTTGGCAATAGTCATAGTGTCAAACCCCTTGTAGTAATCCAAATGATACAATTGTATTTAAACATCCTAGAGTCAAATTGTTTGTCAAATTGAAGGTGGTTATTTGCCTATATTGTGCATAATTTGACTTTGTCAAACAAAAACAATTAAATCTCAAAATCTAAGAGGAATGATGCAAAATCCTTTTATATGCATGATCATAGCTTCATTTCGCCTATTGTGACGATTTTTTGGGTCAAAACACCTTCTAATTTGGGGGATTTTAAAAGTTCAATTTTGTATAGGGTAGTTTACGAAAACAATTAAAATATGAGTTTTTGGATATCTAGAGAAAAACAAATAATGGGTTATTTTTTGGAGTGGTGATATGCCATTTCATCAGTTTTCATGTAAAAATATGTTACCAATTGTAAAGTAATTCTCAATTCATCACCAAAATCAAGGTTATTGTAAGGTTAAATAAAAGAGTTTCAAAATTTTATTGATTAAAGCTCCGAAAATTTGCAAAAGTCACATATATATAAAATTAAATGAGTTTTGAAATTTTAGTGAGATTTGAAAATTGTGTGTATATATATATATATATATAATCTAAAAAAATTAAATGAGTTTTACGATTTTTGAAAAGAAGGAAAGGTCTTTTTATGGTCCACGATACTAGGCGATCTGTTTTTGGGTCTACAGATGGCTTACAGTATATGGGACTCCTCGTACTCCCAATATGAGGGAGGCACCTAACTCGTACTGCACAATACGAGGTGTACATACCTTACCCTTGCAAGATTTGAACTTATGACCTCTCTTTCAAGAATACAAATTCTCCACCATTAAACCAACTCAAATATATAGAGAGATTAGAAAATTGTGTCACACCCGATGTGGTTGTGACAAATCACCAAAATTCCGAACATGAGTTTTTGAAAGCAAATGCTAAAGAGGATGTTAGTACGTCCAGAGTTTAGGGAGGTTTTTAAAGCTCCATCGATGCCCGACGGTTGCGAGAACTACTTGAAAATCTGACGTACGTTCCTTAACCATGCAATAAAAGCACTTGAAAGCAGATGTTTTAAAAATAAGTGTCTTTGGTACTTTCAAAAGGGTCCAAAAACTAGTTTCGGAGACCGAAAGTGGTTCTGAAACCTCCTCTCCACCGACTGAGCATTGAATAATCTATCTGCTATGAGGTGAATGAATGTAGAAATATATCGTACCTGCAATGGAAGACACAGCATGACGTAGAAAGACGAAGCCCAGTCAAAGTAGCATAAGAGTAGATAGGTATGTATGCAAAATGTGGAGGGCATAGCATGGCGCACGAGCCATTTAGTAGAGCACCCAAATAATTTGTAGTCTCTTGAGATGCAATGATTATGAGATGCGCCAAAATGGATTTAATGAAAAGCGTTTTCGCAGGTATAATCAAATCTCTACAACACTGCTAGCATCCATACACCTGCGCAAAATTGGTACTCTGAAACAAGGTTTGAACATCCATCAAAGAAAAGAGGAATGAATACTCTTGTTGCCAATGCTCTGACAGACATGTACGCAAATATAAGAACGGAGACAAGGAAACATGGGAACTATTTGGACAAATAAATACCTCAATGAGATGTGATCTCGTGGAGCACAATGGTGGCAATAGCATAGGTTTTCAGTAGATGAATTTGGTAAACAGGCTTTAGGAAGTTTCAAACAAATACATTTGAGCGTCACAAGCTTTGCAACCTCATGAGCATAAAGATTGTAGGATTTGCACAAAATGGATTAGTTAAAAGAGCTTTCGAAACTCTCAAGTAAACATTTCATGATGCAGCAGATTCGTACTTTTGGCGATGCTTCTAAATTAACTATCCCTTCATCTTTGGAGTTAAGCTAGGAACTGAACTAGGATTCAGAAATGTGTTTCTAATCACCCCAGTGCTCTTTGTAATGTCACTAGCGGTAATACTCGAGTTAACCGTGCAACAAGAACAGCAATATAGATTGTATAAATAGAGACAAAGAAGTTAACATAAGTATTTAACGCGGTTCACCATTAATGATTATATCTACGAAAGAAAGTATGGCACTCTGTTTTATTAATTCACAACAACTCAATTACATCAGTCTCATCATATCCAAAAGAGAATGAGAAAAGAATTGTATTCAACTCTCTCAGGCAAATGAAGTGGCATGGGAAGAGGAAGACGAAAGGACAGTGGACTTCACTTCCAACAATATCCCATTTAAAGTCCAAACCATACTATTGTCCCTGTTAATTTAATATTGTAGCTTGGACAGTTGTTTCTTCAATTCCAAGAATTAGTATTTAATTCTTGAGACTTCTAGATAGAAGTTAGCTAGGTCCAGATATTTAATTATTTAATTAAATAATTGATTCCTCTAGAGACTTCTAGAAACCAGTTAGTTAGGGTTTGTTAGAGTCTAATTAATCTTAGCCATTGATTGAGATTAAATCTTGGCCATTGGTTTTCCAATGAGAATAGTTTAAAATGGGGTCATTGGGCATTTGAAGAACATAGACTGATAGACACAAGTTGGAGAAATATTTGCAGTGATAGCAAATAGTCTTACAGTGATAGCAAGGGCGTAGTGATAGCGTTGGAGGCAGCAGCAGTGGAATTTCAGCAGGAGAAATTGAGAGAAGAATTTCCGGTGAAGAATATTGTTGGAGCTTTGTCAGTGAGAGGCAAGCAGTTTCTTTTGTATCTCTTGATTTGCTGAAGATTTATATAATTTCTCATCTACAGTACTGGTTTTCCCTCTGGGATTTTTCCAGGGACAATTTGTCCAAAAATATTGTGTTTATTAGTTTGCATGTTTTTCTTCTCTATTCCTGTGAGTTTTATTTGTGAAGTTGCAGTTGTATTATTTTTCAGTATTTGCTGTGAATTAATTTTTGGCAGTCAAATAATCTTTATAGATAGGAGATTTATAATCAGTAACTGCAATAGATATTTCATGTGGTATCAGAGCAGATCTAAGGGCAGAAAGAGCTTAGTGCAGGCATAGGAAGAAAAGGAAAATAGAGAGTTTATAAAACCCAGTTCTACCTCTTCAGTATTATTATTTTTGTTATTACTATTTTTTATTTGAGATGGCCTCAGCAGGTTTAAGAGATCAGGACAGATTGGATGGAGCCTCAAATTTTGGTGTCTGGAAAGCCAGAATTTCTTTATTGCTGGAAGAGAATGGTATCAAGGAATATGTTACCAGTGTTGTAGCTGTACCTACAGATCCAGCACAGTTCTTAGCATATAAGAAGGAAGATGCCAAGGCAAGGAGGTTGATTCTTGATGGTGTTAAGGATCATATTGTTCCACATATCACAGAGTTGGATATAGCGAAGATGATGTGGGATGCCATTTTGAATCTGTACCAGAATGCTACCACTAACAGGAAGCTGATTCTCAGAGAAAAGTTGAGGAACACTAGGATGAACAAGGGAGAAGACGTTACAAGTTACCTCACCAGACTTAGACTTGTCAAAGATGAGTTGGCAGCTGTTGGAGATAAACCAGATGATGACGAGCTAGTACGGATAGCCCTAAATGAGTTTACTAAGTAGTGGGATGTCTTTGTTCAAGTTATTAATGGACGACACCTTACCGAGTTGGGATCGACTATGGAGTGACTTCACTCAGGAGGAGCTTAGACTAAGCCTTGTCAATGGTGCCAGCAGTAAGAGTCAGAAAAGTGAGGCAGAATAGGAAAACGTTGCCCTAGCAAGAAAAGGTAAAGCAAAGAAGGGATCTAGCAAAGGATCAAATCCTAAAGGCGAGAAGAAGAAGGACTTGTCTAAAGTCAAGTGCTACGGCTGTCAAGAGTTTGGCCACTATGTCAGCAATTGCCCACAAAAGAAGAAAGGCAAGAAGCAGACGACAGCTTCAGTAAGTGCAGATGAGCTCTCTAGCAGAATGGAAGATGAGTTTGCACTCATAGCTTGTATGGTTAGCTCAACCTCACAGAGTGTTTGGTATATAGACAGTGGGGTGTCATTTCATATGACAGGAGTTAGAGAATACTTCTCCAGTTATAAGGAGGAGGACATCAGAATCCAAATTTCTATGGGGAACATGTCCAAACTAAATCCAGTTGGAAAAGAGACTATTCTATTTCAGAGGAAAAATGGCAAGCCGATTCCCATTCATGATGTGTTGCATGTGCCAGGCTTGGGTATGAATCTTATTTCCGTATCTGTCCTTCAGGATAAAGGCTACAATGTACTCTTTAGAGGGCCAAATGTGTTAATCAAGCACAAGGATTGGAAATCACCCATAGCTATTGGAGTTAGGAGCGGCGGACTTTACAGGTTGCAGTTTGATACTCATAAAGCATTGATGAGCAGCGGAAATTCTAGAGATCAAGGAGAGCTATGGCATAGGAGGATGGGCCATATACATCATGGAGCACTCAAATTGCTTCGTGAGACAGTGACAGGTGTTCCAGAGGTGAGCACAGAGTATGATGATGTATGTAAGGGATGTGTGTTGGGGAAGTTTGTGAAAGCAGTTTTTCCGAGTGACACCAGATCCAAGGGTGTTCTTGATCTAGTACATTCAGATATATGTGGACCAATGTCGACAAAGTCTCTCAGAGGATACGAGTACTTTGTTACTTTTATTGATGATTTCTCCAAGAAGACCTGGATATACTTCTTGAAGACCAAGGATGAGGTTTTCAGTCGTTTCCAAGAGTTCAAAGCTCTTGTGGAGAATTTGACAGGCAGGAAGATAAAGGTTTTTTGGTCAGACAATGGAGGCGAGTACAAAGGGAAAGAGTTCCAGGAGTTCTGTACTAGGGAAGGAATCAAGAGAGAGTGGACTGTTCCTTACAACCCACAGCAGAATGGGGTTGTTGAAAGGAAGAATAGGTCTATATTAGAGGCGGCAAGGGCTATGTTGTATGACCAGGATATGCCACGTTACTTATGGGCAGAGGCATGTAGTACAAGAATATACATACAAAATAGAGTTCCACATAAGGTATTGGGAAAGATGACACCAGAGGAGGCATTCTCAGGGAAGAAGCCAGATGTCAGCCACTTCAAGATATTTGGGAGTTTGGCATATTGTCACATTCCAGGTGCTACACGTTCCAAGTTAGATCAGACTGCAGAGAGAGGGTACTTTATGGGGTATAGCGAGACCTCAAAGGTATATCGGATATTTATTCCAGGGGCCAGGAGGATTATAGTCAGGCGTGATGTCAAGTTCATGGAGGACAAGGCATTTAGAAGGTCTAGAGATTTGCCAGCAGATGATCAGAGTGAGCAGCCAATAGAAGCTCCAAGGATTGAGCAATCAGATCAGGGACAGTGAAGCTCGAGTACAGTGACTAGTACAAGCACAGGCTCAGGTGCTGAGAGTTCACAGAGTATGGAGCAACAGATGCAGCAGATCCAAGAGATGCATTAGGAACACATGGGGGTTGATATTTCATCCACTACAGTTGGTAGCAGTAACCAACATGATACTCAGGAGTTTGTGGGAGCTCCTAGGACGAGTAGTAGGCAGCGAAAACAACCAGCCAGGTATAATGACTATATGGCTTTAGTTAGTCAGTTGGTAGATAGTGAGCCTTCTAGTTATCAAGGGGCCACACAACTACAGGTGTGGTGAGATGCAATGGTTGAGGAATATACCTCAATAGTGCAGAACGATGTGTGGGAGATTGTGCCTAGATCGATAGATAGGGCAGTGGTTGGATCATGCTGAATCTATAAGATCAAGCACGGTGCAGATGGTAGCATCGATAAATACAAGGCAAGATTTGTGGCCAAGGGTTTCTCTCAGAAGGAGGGAATAGACTATGAGGAGACATTTGCTCCAGTGGCCAGGTATACTTTTATACAAGCTGTGATCTCTCTTGTAGCACAGATGGGATAGCAGATCCATCAAATGGATGTCAAGACAACGTTTCTTAATGGTGAGTTGAAAGAGGAAGTATACATAGAATAACCAGAGGGCTTTGTAGCACACAACAGTGAAACCCATGTGTGCAGAGTGAAGAGAGATTTATACGGACTCAAGCAGGCTCCCAGGGCGTGGTATGAGCGCATTGATGAATACTTGCAAGGATTGGGCTTTGTGAAGAGTGAGGCGGATGCTAATCTCTACTACTTGGTAGTTGGGGGTGAGATTCTCATTCTTGTTCTATATGTGGACGACTTGTTTTTAACAGGTTCACTGGGGCTCATAGAGGAGTGCAAGAGGGACCTTGCAGCAGAGTTCGAGATGAAGGATTTGGGGCTTATGCACTACTTTCTAGGCATGGAGGTATGGCAGACAGATGGTGAGATTTTCCTTGGTCAAGGGAAATACTGCATTGAAATCTTGAGGAGGTTCGAAATGGAGGATTGCAGAGCCATGTCTACTCCTATGATCACGAATTGGAAGAAGGTAGACTCATCCAGGGAGAAGGATGTAGACCCCACCTTATACAAACAGTTGATTGGGTCTCTCATGTATTTGGTCAACACCAGACCAGATATATCCTTTGCAGTAAATTCTCTTAGTCAGTTCATGGTTGAGCCGAAGAGAATGCATTGGATAGCAGCAAAGCATGTGTTACGGTATTTGCGTGGTACAATCAAGTATGGGATCAAATATACGCGAGGTGATGGTATCAAGTTGATAGGCTATACTGACGCAGATTGGGCAGGTAGTACAATGGACAGGAAAAGCACTTCAGGGTGTTGCTTTAGCTTGGGATCAGGAGTTGTCTCTTGGTACAGCAGGAAGCAGAAGTCCGTGGCCCTGAGTTCTCCAGAGGTAGAATACATAGCAGCTAGCATGGCGACATATGAGGCGATATGGCTTCGAAAGTTGCTGGTAGCCTTGTTAGGTCAAAGGGTTGAGACTACAGTGATACACTGTGACAATCAGAGTTGCATCAAGTTGTCTAAGAATCCGGTGTTTCATGATAGGTCTAAGCATATAGATATCAGGTATCATTTCATCAGGGATTGTGTACAATGGGGGATTATTCAGCTATAGTATATACCTACAGATCAGCAGGTATCACACATTATGACAAAGGCATTGGGGAAGGCGAAATTCATCTTCTTCAGAGATATGTTGGGTGTTATGCAGAACACCTTCCTCGCTAAGAGGGAGTGTTAATTTAATATTGTAGCTCAGATAGTTGTTTCTCCAATTCCAAGAATTAGTATTTAATTCTTGAGACTTCTAGATAGAAGTTAGTTAGGTCCAGATATTTAATTATTTAATTAAATAATTGATTCCTTTAGAGACTTCTAGAAACCAGTTAGTTAGGGTTTGTTAGAGTCTAATTAATATTAGCCATTGATTGAGATTAAATCTTGGCCATTGGTTTTCCAATGAGAATAGTTTAAAAGGGGGTCATTGGGCATTTGGAGAACATAGACTGATAGACACAAGTTGGAGAAATATTTGCAGTGATAGCGTTGGAGGCAGCAACAGTGGAATTTCAGTTGGAGAAATTGAGAGAAGAATTTCCGGTGAAGAATATTGCCGGAGCTTTGTCAGTGAGAGGCAAGCAATTTCTTTTGTATCTCTTGATTTGCTGAAGATTAATATAATTTATCATCTACAGTACTGGTTTTCCCTCCGAGGTTTTTCCAGGGACAATTTGTCCAAAAATATTGTGTTTATTAGTTTGCATGTTTTTCTTCTCTATTCCTGTGAGTTTTATTTGTGAAGTTGCAGTTGTATTATTTTTCAATATTTGCTGTGAATTAATTTTCAGCAGTCAAATAATCTTTATAGATAGGAGATTTATAATTAGTAACTACAATAGATTTTTCACAATCCCTACTTTCCTTGAAAATCATTGTCACTACCAAAAGATATTTGTCCAGTATTTTTTTTAAAATGAATCATTTGGCGTGCAACACGAGTGACAATTGCCTTCAACAAGGGAGTTGTGCCTTCCACAATGTTGGGCTCCCTTGTTAACAAATCCTGTGCTATATGCGGAAGGTAGTGTGGGCTTGACAAAATCCTGTCATCGAGGGGTGGGCTTTACTATCTCTCCAGCATCATCCAAATTAGAGTGCACAGAAAACATGACGTGTAATATAGACAATGCAGCCTCCCCAACCTGCCGCAACTTACGAATATCACACAATCTTTTCCACTTAGTCATTCTAAAAGCCCAACACTTTGAGTTCCAATCAATGTCTTGCTTAGACCAAGCTCTGCATATCCCATCTTTCTCCATGGGTCCAACTTGCACCCCATCCTTGTTAATAAATAGCCATTCCTTGGGCGATTCCAGAAATGGAGTGGCAGCAATTCAATTGGACTGCAACGAAATTGACACTTTCACAGATTCTTCATGAGTTGTTGAGAGAAGATCTACCCCTAACACACGGCCTCCAACTGAGACACGTGCCTCAACATTTGCCGACACTTTCATCAATACCTGAGAAGTGCTTGTTCTTGTAGTCGCCATAGCTTTAGCACAGTTGGTACTTGTAGCAAGCTGATGTACTCATAAGCAACTAAGATGAACTTGTAATGTTTGCATGCTTAAGGTCCTTTTTCCCTCTTCAGGTTCCCAAAACTCACCAAATTGAGATTGATTTATATTTCCCAAATCATCTGATGCCGTTGTTTCTCTGCTTCCTTCATATGCCATGGTTGTAACCAACTTTGGAACATATCTAAGCAATCCAACATGATATGACATAGTAGGATAAACTCTTAACAATGATACAAGAGTTGCAGTGAGCAACAAAGGAAGCTCTGGATCAGCAGGCTGCATTTCTTTTGCATGAGTTGCAGTAACTGTAGAGACCTATTGATCTAATAGCCATTCCAAGAATCTTTTAGGGTTCCTCAATGAGAACTTTGGATCTTTCAAGAACAAGTGGACATAAACACCACCAACCTGTGGCTCATCTTCCAGCATTGGAGTCATGAGCAAAGGAAAAATCTGATTAAAAAGAGATCGAGCACCAAACTCCCTCGCTTTATCAGTAAGTTGCCTCAATGTTGTTTTCCTCTGTGGTGGCATACCATTTTCACCTTCAGCCACAACTTCATTATCTTACGCTCTTTCTGATCCTCTGAAGAAAGCTCCTTCTCATCTGTCAAAGGCATGCTTCTTTCTTCAATATCCTTTTCCCACCTAAGCAAATTATGTGAGAATTTTGAGGAATACTGGTATAGTTACAAATTACAGAATTACAAAAATTGAGATAAAAGAACTGAAAATAATTGCATTGATTATTAACTTGATAATTGCTTATGAATGAGTACAATATATATAGCAAGAGATGAGCCTTCTAGAATGGCAACTGCCAACTAGAAAATAGGCATGCAACTCCATGCAAGATTGCACAACTAAGCAATCATTATCTAAAAAATCTAACAACTAGCAAACTTATTTAGAGGAATATTTTAGGCAAAATATTCTACACTAACACCCCCCCTTAAGTGTAGCTAGGTGAAAGAGAGATATGGAAAAAATACAAGGATATATGTATGAAAACATGAATCGGTCCCGGCTACAAGGCCATGTTAGGTACCCAATTACAAAGAGGAAAAGTGAAACCCAATGGGAAAAAACTCCTAACCAAAAGATACAATAATGATATCCATCACAAATCCAATCAATCTCCATCCACACAAAGGTTGAAAAGTGGAGCCATACAACCCCTTGCATAATGAGATAATCTGCTGCAAAGAAGCACTGGAAGCACACTTGTGGAGTAACACTAGAATCCTTAATCCTACAAGCAAGGAAAGATAATTTGTTTTCTAGAAACCATATTAAAGCCACTGAATGACTCAAGTTGGAATCATGATAAAGCAACAACAAACTCGATGCCAAGGAACATTCGAAAACTTGCAAACTAGCACAACTCTTGCATCTATGAAGCAAAAAATTGAAAAATGATCTAGAACTGAAATGATGTGCAAAGATCAGAAAGAAAATGCAAACCTAATGCATAAAAATAAGAAAGAGTGCACACATTAATCAATATTCACATCTGCTTCCATGATTTCTGCCTTGCAATATAAAATGAATTCGTACTCAAACTAACCTTACTCTGATACCATGTGAGAATTTTCAGGAATATTGGTTGAGTTAAAAATTATAGAATTGCAAAAATTGAGATAAAAGAATAACTGTAAATAATTGCATTGATTATTAACTTGATAATTGCTTAAGAACGAGATCAATATATATAGCAAGAGATGAGCCTTCTAGAATGGCAACTGCCAACTAGAAAATAGGCATGCAACTCCATGCAAGATTGCATTACTAAATAATCATTGTCTTAAAAATCTAACAACTACCAAGCTTATCTAGAGGAATATTTAAGGCAAAATATTCTACACTAAAAAATTATACTACTAAGGAGTAATGACACATCTCAAATTGATTGTTGCAGGAGTGGCCAATCAAGAATGCTTTGGGGTTGCATCCCAAGTTATTCTTGTAGGAGTAGCACCAGGTGTGATGCCTCCAACAGGGGTTGCATCTATATTAGCAAGCCTCCCAAGAGTGGGTGTCTTGTCCCATGTATTACACCTATTTATTGTGAGTGTGGCATGAAAAATTTCCCTCCTTGAAGTTGGTTTGGCATCCCAATCCGAAGAAGCCAAAGAAGCCTATGTCTTTTTGGCAACATAATTATGTTCTGATAAACATGGCATTACTCTTTCATTAAAAATCACATTCCGACTACGAGTTACCTATTCGACAGCAGGATCCCATGGTCCGGAACCATAACTCTCATGACTATATCCAACAAGTATACATCGTTTCAAATGATTTTACCTCTATCTTTGTATGTTTCCTTGGTGGGATGTGAAGAAAGGCCTCACACCCGAATACCTACAAGTGATTGTAAGAAACACATCTTTCCAACCACTTCTCCTTCATAATCTCAAATCCAAATGAGATAATGGACCTTAGTTGATAAAATATATCGTTGTATTAACAGCCTCTACCCAAAATTCTTTGCCCAAACCTGCATTCGAGAGCATGCTATGAGCTATCTCCAAGATTGTTTGATTCATCCTCTTAGCTACACCCTTTTCTAGAATGGTGAGAGGGACAATCTTGATCTGTTGAATGCTATTATCTACACAAAACTAATCAAACTCCATGGAACAAAATACCCTACAATTATCCATTTTTAAACACTTAATTTTATGATAGATTTGATTTTCAACTAGGCTTTAAAATTATTGAACATGCTAAATACTTCAAATTTTCATTTTAGCATAAAGACCGAAGCTTTTCTAGTGCAACCATCTAAAAAAGTAACAAAATAATTTGATTTTCCAATAAATGTTACCTCCATACGACCAAATACATCAAAGTGCACTAAATCCAATGGTTTTTCCTTCTTGTCATGTGATGAGATGGAGAAGTTGATCATTTTTTTGTTTGTTGTAAATATAATGCTCACACAAGTTTAAATCAACCGATTTTAGACCTAGAAGTTGATCCCTTTTGAGCAATATTTCAAGGCCCTTCTTGCTCATATGACCAAGCCTCTTATGCCAAAGTTTTGTCCCGTTGTCCACAATTATCATTGAAGCTCCCACTTCAGTGAAAATCTCTAACACATATAAAGTTCCTAAGTTGCAGCCTCTCGCAATCACGAAGGCTCCTTTGGTCACCTTTCAAGTGTTTGGCTCAAAGGTTATGCAAAAACCTTGAGTATCAAGTTGTCCCACGAAAATTAGATTCCTCTTGAGTTGAGGAACATGTACATCACGCAACAACCAGCTATTACCATTGTTCAATTTTTATAAAAATTCCCCTTTGCCAACAATATCACATGATTTACCATCACCAAGATGATCCTTACCAAGTTGGCCCTCTTGATAATTTCTAAATACTTCCTGGCATGGAGTTGCATGAAAAGAGGCATCAAAATCCAACACCCATCTGTCATTTGCAGCTTCTCCAATTGATAGAATTAATGCACCTTCATCTTCATCATAAACTACATTTGCTTCATTTTCCTTTGATTTTTTTCAAGCCTTCTTATAAGACCAACAGTTCTTTTAAATGTGACCTTCCTTGCCACAAAACCAACAACCTGAATTTCTACATTAGGATTTGGATGTTCATCTATTATTATTTTTCCCTTGTTCTTCTGATCTCCCTCTACTATTGGTAATTAGAGCATCTCTCGATGAGGTATTTGAATTTTTCCTTCTCATGTCCTCGTTGAGAAGAACTCCCACAACCTCATAAAAAACTAAAACACTCCCCTTCTTTTTGAGTAGCAAGTTGCTAACAACCATAACAACTCCTTCACAACTATCTAGTAAAGAGCATAACGACAGTATAGCTTTTATTTCATCTTCTAGTTTAATACTAACATAAGTCAACTAAATGATCAATGTATTGAATTCATTCAAGTGGGATGATACTAGATTACCTCTCTTCATCTTCAAGTTTTAAAGCTTCTTCATGAGGTAAAATTTATTTGATGCTGAAACCACCTCATACGCACCAAATAATTTTCCCCATAGACCCTTCACTATCTTCTTTGTTGCAACATTGAAAAACACATTTCTTGAAAGAGAGAGGATAATGGTTGTCTTTTCTTCCTTGTCCAATCTGTTCCAATCCCCATTGGTCATAGCAGCAGGTTTCTTAGACTTTTCCTCTAACATAATTGTGAGGTCTTTTTGAATTAGTAGAGCTTCTATTTACAGTTTTCACATGCCAAACTTTTGGCCCAAAAAATTTTCAATCGTGTCTTCCTCCATCTCTTCTCAATTGGCTTAGCTTAGATACCAAATGTTGAGTTAACCATGCAACAAGAACAAAAATGGAATAAGAAAATAACGCCAACACAAATTGCATAAATAGAGACAAAGAAGTTAACACAAGTATATAACGCGGTTCACCATTAATGGGTACATCCACCAAGGAAAGCAGGGCACTCTATTTTATTAATTAACAACAACTCAATTACACCAGTCTCATCATACCCAAAAATAGAATGAGAAAAGAATTATATTCAACTCTTCAGGAAAGTGAAGAGGCATGGGAGGAGGAAGATGAAAGGTAGTGATGGTTGGACTTCACTTCCAACAAATAAGATCTCATCTATAATATCACCGAGTGGTGACAATGATACAAAATTTCATTTAAGATTTGTAGAATTTGTTCCATTAATTCTAATCAGTAACCTATCGGTTGAGCACATGCAATAAGAATTTTTAAGTATTTCATAGGCTACTACATCTTAGAAGACTTCAAAGTAAGATCAAATAAATCATGCACAATCAAGGCAAGCAATACATATAACACCTATTTTATTCTGGCAGTAGTCCCTTCTTGGATTAGATTTCTTCACTATTTTTAGATGCTTGGTCAAAGAAATAGATATAATGTTTTAAAGTACTTTTCAACAATTGTGTTTGTTGTAATGAGAACAACCTATATTTAAACAAAACGTGAAGAAGTTGAAGAGACCCCGACAGTCATTGGCTTGGCGAAGTTTAAGGAAGACTTGGATCATTTTACTGTAAAGGATTTATTTGAATGCTTGTAATAAATTTATATAAAAATATGCTCTCAAGATTTATTAAAAAAATATTTTATAAAATTTTGTAAACTCCAAATTAAAAAAGAAACATTTACAAAAATTAGAAAGTCAATTCATTTCTATTTATTGTAAAAATTCTAAAATTTGAGGGGTTCAATTTTTGGTTGGGGTAGATTTTCTAATATGGAAAGGATTGTAAGTATGTGTTCACCCTGCAATTTTTGAGCATTTGAGATAAATAAATCTTCAAATTTTGTGCAGTGTTAATGATTATGTGTTATTATTTCTTGTGTGTATGATAACTATTTAAAGTGTGTTATTCATGTATTGATCTCTACTTACTTTTGTTTTAAATTTGTTAAGTTCATTCCTAGATAGTAAATTGACCTATATGTTAATTATTATTTCAGAACTACATCTCTTGCTTACCACACATGTGTAACTATTATTCTGAGAAGTAGTCATTTGTGAATTGTTATTTAAATAACTCTTCTACATTTTTACCATTTGGGATTTCATACTTTATGGATAAAAGAATCCTTAAATTAAAACATATTATAAGAGGGAGTTGTACATCTAAAATTCATAGGAAATCTACTTTAATAGAGAGATAACTTATCCAATTGTTGGTACAATCTGTCACTGTAAAGGGTACTATAGAGTCATAATCTATAAATTTCAATAGTGACAAATTTGTTAACCAACACACATACACACCAAATTATTTACCTTAGATATAGAAAGTAAACTTCTTGCAAGTACTAGAATATACAAACCATGATCAAGGGTTTTAACCCTTCAATCACTAAAACACAATTGTACCTTTCCTTGACTAGTAATCCACTTGCTACCATTATATCCAAGGAATTTACCTCTTCTCCATTTCACATTTCCAACACTTTACTCTCCCCTAGGGTTATAAAATGCCCTTTAAACTTTGATCCATCTTTCTTCTTATTCTCTTAGGCCCTCCTTTTTGGACCTTCCCTATGTGTGTCAAGCCTCTCTTGACCATTCATTTATTGAATTCTTGCTTATCTCCTCTATAAGTAGAGTAACAATAATATTATCCATTTTTGGCTCTACACCACTACTACTAATGATAAAATATTAGATTTTACCAAGAATCAAGTAAACAACAAAGTAATAAGATGCATTTCTTCTTCTCTTGAATTAATATCTATCAATACAAGATGACTTAAAATTAAATTCAACATAAATAGATGGTCTATAATAGAATCACCATCTTGCATTTTTATTGAATACGACCCTCTTTTAAGATATAAGTTGCTAATAAGGTTTTTTCTTTGATAGATATTACCTATCCTCTTCCATAGCTTGTATTGCGACAAATAAATTAAATCATACAACTAATAAATAATATGTCGAAGAGTTATTTTAGAAATGGAATATTAAAATGGAGAGTGTGCATAGGGAATTGATCAATTGATTTATATGAATTGATAGTGGGAGGTCCAAAATAGGCCTTAGGAAATTTTTGGAATTTTTTTGTGACAAGGGTGCAAAAAGACCTCACCTTGGGTGTAGTATCCCCATGGATAGGGCACTAGTGTCCTTTACCATAATAAGTTTGTAATTCTTAAGTATTCTTTGTGACTATCTCTTGTCCTATTTATCGTACAAGTGAGATTGTCACTCCAGACTCTTTTTAAATGTAAGTTGAAGTAAGGAGACAAGAAAAATTGATTACTGTGGTCTAGAGACTACCTCAATCAATTCTCTATTTGGTTTGTTTCAATCTCCACTAAAGAACTTTTAGAAACTAGATGCATGTGCAAACCGTGGTGCTTCTTGTGTATGGTGTATATAACATTGGTGTTCAAAATATTAAACCCCTAAGGGGACGAGACTACCACAAATGACCTATGTGCTTGTAATGGGAGTCAAGTAGGAGACAAAAAGGTGATCACAATATGATTTACAAAAGGTCAAAAGACATTACATTAGAGGGATAATAATGAATGGTGTATATTTAATGAATTCACGGAGAATAATACTAAGGGTTCTAGAGGGAGTTAGCTAATAGCTAGGTTACTACTAGCTTTTAACAATTATTGAAAAAAAATTAGGAGTGTTTTTTTGGAGTTAGTGGTTTCAAATTTTCTATTCTTTGTTTACTTGAAATAGTAAACTTTTATTTTTTACCATATAATTTAAAAAATTAATATAAGTCAATAGGCCCTTGGTCTACTGGTGAAGTTGAAAGGTTTTAAATAAGCCCACGAGGGATCAAGTCTAGGTGAGTGCAAAAGGCTCTGACACCAAAAAAGGGATGAGGTTAGGATCGTGCCCCAAGCGAATTTGGCAGAATGGATACCCCTCAATCCTTGGCCCTTAGCCGAAGAGGTTCAACCCAAGAAGGCTCGTGCTCCCGTATCAGGTAGCAAAAATAATTTGTGGATGACCTCCATAAAAAAAAAAAACTAATATGTATAACAAAAATAGGGAAGGAAACACATAAAAGAGGAGGGCAAGAAATATGTGTAATGATAGGACATATTTTTCACAAAATAGTAGGTCCATAATTTTAACCCCCTATTTATCCATAACTTAATGATAATCTCTTAACTCCACCATTATAAAAGAAGATTCCAAATTATATTTCATAATTAATTAAAAATTATATAAAACCGTTTATACTACTAAAATATTAATTAAAAATTTAATTCACAAACAATATAAAAACACTTTTACACTCAAAAAATATATATCCTAGAGTCTTGAGATCGTTTGCGTGAAGGAGAACTTTAATGGTTGAACTACATGCTAATCTCATTCTTCCCTACTTTAACTTTGAACAACTAATTAAGATCTAGAGACTTTTATAAATTTAACAACTACAATTTTTAAAAAAAATTACCTATTCATAAAATTAATTATTTATCTTTTAAATCAATCATTAGTTTGTCTTAAAGAGTGAAAGAAATGCAAATTTACTAATTTAAAAATTTTAATACAATTACGTGAATAAAAAATTATATTATTATATTTATAAATATATTTATTCTTATTACTTAATTAATTTAATTTCAATTAAATTAAAAGTATCGTGCACGCATTTCTAAGCTTTTCCTTTTAAAATTATCTTTTGATTCTCTAGACACATATCTACTTCTAATCTGAGTACAATGACATGATTTAAAATAATTATAGAAAAGAAAAAAATAGCTAAATTCCTGTGTTTCATTGGACCGGTCCCCATCCTCAGTGGTGTTTTGGGTATGACGGGACATCTCCTACCCAAAAATCTTTAAAATATTTTAAACATTTCCAAAAACATGTTCCATCTGAATAGAAAACACTGCAGGGACATTTGGTCATCCTCAAAATGGTCAGGGACATCCCTTAATGGTAGAAAAACAAATTTTTATAATGTTTTAAAAGAAAATCTTACATTACATTAAAAAAAAAAAAACTGTTAAATATATATGTCAGCATTATAACAGCAGTATAACATCACAGAATTATAACAGCAACAACAAATATATATATCATGACAGCAGTATAACAATAATTAAATTAATTGTGACAACACTAAATATATCATTAAATTAATTGTGACAACACTAAATATATCATGATTCAGATTATAACTACTAATATAAGTTATAGAACAATTAACACTAACAGTAATAATTTTGATTTATGATTTTATTTCTCAGTAAAGTCCCAAACTTCAAAATTCTGGATATGACATTAGAGTATGTTGTTATTGTCAGTGCATTGGCCATGGTCTGGTACAGTGTAGTATTCTCTGAGAAGTGTAGACAAGCAATTTCTATATTTTTCTCCACTAATTTCTAGAAATTTGATTCTCTCTTTTTTTCTTTCTATATATTTTAACTGTTGTCCCACTATCAACCAGCAAACTTAACAATGGAATTTTGAAAGAGGTTCTTTGTAACTCAAATCATTGCCTTTTATCTCAGAAGAAAAATAATATTTGGTGTACTGTAAGCAGGGAAAGCAAATTGAGGAGGAGAATGCTAGACTTCACCTGGAGGTACCTACCTATGTTTTTATCGAATTGGCATTTATATTTCTTTGCACTGCATTGCATTTCTTCTGATTGATTAAAACAAAGGTGTGTCTGTGTGTTGAGCAGTTGAAACAGTGCTCCAATTTGGAGAATAACACTGCAGTGGAATTCTTGTTGATTGAATCTTTGGAAACTCGTGATCATTCTCAGTCATCTGAAAGCATACATAATTCTTACAATCCCATCAGCCAACACAAGACAAGCATTCAAGACAATGAGGTTTCAGACACTTGCTTACAATTGGGGTAGGCTACTCAGACTTTTTATCCTGCATGATTGGATTTATTGGGCGTTATTGATTGATTGGTAAGATAGTTATAACAAACTGTTTGCTGTTTCAGGTTGTCCATTTGATACTTTCACTTTTGCTATTCGGTATCCAGTCACGAAACAAATTTTATAGTATTTAAAAGTTTATACTTATTATCCTTCCATGAAAAAAGGGATCCTATTCTTTTATTGAAATACAACATTTATTCACTCTTAACGCTTCTGATTTAATCATATCCCTTGCTGATTAATAATTGATTAGAGTGTATTTTAAGGACCTTTTGACCTGAATTATATTGATAAGAATCGTTTTATGGAATATTATATACTTGTTTTTGATCATGGATCAAGGATTTGACCTCGACTGTAAAACTGCAATGTTAATTATGATTTTATCATGTGATGGACTTAAATGACATGTATTTCATTGGCAAAGGTTTTCAGTTTTCAAATTTTATATTCAATATCTAAAGAGCTGAATCATTATATCAATGTGATGCCACTAAAAAGTTGTCTAAGTGTATAGATGACTGTTTATATCGACGTGCCAATGAAATAGAGGGGAACGCCTAGTGAAGGGAGGGATGTGGGTAGGAGAGGAGAATATGGTTTTATTGGAAATTTTATTATATATATATAAAATAAAATTTTAAACTTTAAGAAAATATTTGAAAGTAGGGAGACTTTCTCCGTACAATAGGGAGGGGAAGTCCAATCCAAGTGTAGTTTGAAAAGAGTGGGCATCCCTCTCATGTGAGTTGTGGCCCCTTTAGTATGGATATGATTGTCATGAGGGAGGGTGTCTATTGAAAGCTATCTTCTTTTTTAAGTTGTTATTTAAATATATTCATAAAAGAATATACATTTTTAGATTTGGTTCTAAAATATATTTGTATTTGATTAAAAATAAATTTAAAGGTTTTATAGTAGTGTGACAATGAAATTATATGAATAAATATTTGTCTTCATTTTTCTGGAGTGTACATGCATTTGAAAATAATGGAAAAGTTGTAGATAGTCATTAAAGTCAAATCCATAAAATAGAAGCATATCTAATTTCTTGATACCTAGAAGTATACAACTAAATAAATTAAAAAAAATAGGGTTTTAATAGAGAACAAATACACAACACAATGGAAAATGATTTCTTCTATCGAAACAAAAAAGAAATGAGGGGGGAGAGAGTGCTCTAGTCATGAGATCCCATGGCTTCTCCATGGGATTCTTCTACCCTAACTCTCCTTTCAAACATATAGACATAAGAGGGGAAAAAAATTAAATTATTTGCAAATGGAAGAATGATGATATCATTTTTATTTTTTATTTACATTAAAGTGTGGGTAAATTAATTTTAATTTAAATTTAAATTGAGTGTTCAAATTAATTTAGTTAATTTAAATTTAATATTAATTTATATAAGTTAGAAGTTGGGAGGTCACGAATGTGTTTAGAGAGGAGGTTAGTAAATTATTAGTTTTTTGAAAACCTTATTAATTGATAAATGTAATAAGATCAAACTTAATTTGGTATTATTATATTCAAATAATAATTATATGAATATTCTCTTCTTTATGGAGTCAGGGAGGTTAATCTACCCAAAAGCATTAGAAAAGATAAATGGAAGCGCCACTTGAGGAGGGATGGACCATAATCAACTTTGACAACACTACAAGGGACAATCTAGGGATGGCGGAAGTAGGTTGTATTACGAGAGATCATGAAGGAAGAGTCATAAGAATGGTAGGGAAAAAGATTATAATCACAACTAATAATGATGCAAAAGTCTAGGTGGCATTACTAGGTCTACTTACATACCTAAAGAATTAAAAGTAGAGAATGTGCATTTGGAAGGAAACTCATAGATCATTGTAAACACAATTAGGATGCGTCAAGCACCAAATTGGAAATTACAACATGAATAATGGAGGCATTATAGTGGTTTAAGGAAACCATCATATCACATGTCTACCAAGAGGGGAATGACTTGGTAGATGAGGTGGCAAAAGTGACGGTTGAAATGATTGCACAAGAAGTTGACATAAATTTGATGATAGATTGGCACACCAATGTATATGCAATATACAATCTAGCCATTTGATCGTATTTATTAATTAATTGTATTCTTTATTTTTAATTAATTAATAAATACGATCAAATGACCAAATTGTATGTTGCATAGACAATTCACACCTTCCATTGCCAATCCAGAGGATAGTATATTTCGCTCGCGTGTAATCACAAGGATTAGAGATTGGGAATCATTCCATAACAAAGTCAAAATGGCAAGGACGACCGCAACTCCAATTAATAATAAGTAGTGGAGATTTTTATCACCACACAAATGGAAGAACCACATTGCAATAATCAACAAAGCTATGGATACTTACATCTACATGGTAGCTAGAAAATAACAAACGAAATTCTATGATGATGTATTAGAGCGAAGGCTTATGGAGATCTTCAAAACGACGGTGGGGTGGTCTTGCACATGATAATCTAATGGTGTTGGGGTGAGTATTTGAGTGGTAATGACCACTACCATGTTAACACAAACATAATTTCCATGTTCCTCACAATGCTTCTAGATGTTGGCAAATCAAAGGATACAATGGAGGCTCTAATGAGGAAGTTAGTCTTGTTGAGTTTATTTGTCCTTGATGTCATGTGCTTTAGATCGTGCTTCACGCTTTAGATCATTTTGGTCTCTTCGTGATTGATTACTTAGACCATTAGGTGGTTTGTGGAATAAAGTCATTTTAATGACAAGGCATCGTTTCGTTACAAACCTATTTCTATTCTTTACGATGGTCACCATTGTGTTGGTGTAGCGGGTATTTTTACATCATTTATAGTTTGATTGAAGTCATATTTTTGTTGACCTGACATGGACAGGTGTTTTCCTGGTGCAGGAGCACCTAGATACTCCTATTTTCTTTTGTAATAAGGTCTATTTGACCAATGCATTTTAATTTTAGTGTCTCTAGGTCCTTCAGGACCTAGAACACTTTTGTCTTATTGTTTCCATAGTGCCAAAACAGGGCAGTCAGACTGTTGAGGCAGTTGGATGGGTTGGTTTTCCAACTGTCTGTTGGTTTTCCCAACTGCTAGCAGTTTGAGTTGTTAAGAAACGAACAGGGGAAGAAGAAGAGGGGGTGACAAATGTAATTGGTGTTGTTTTGAAGAGGAATAATAAAAAATCATTATGTTCTTTGAATCTAGTTTCTGTTTTTTTAGAAACTGTAAGCTTCTGTGACTGTAGATATCTGTTTGAATTGAAGTTCTCTCTATGTGTGTTCCTTTGTTGCAATATGTCGACATGAAGCATTCCATTGGCATGATTTCTATCGGAGACGGTGGAATGGCTTCGTTGTATAGTAGTTGTTTTTTTTTTCTCATTTTGTTCGGTGTTCTACGATGCAGAGGATTCAAGCATAGTGTTTCTGCACAGTAGGGTGACCTAGCAATCTCCATGTGCTAGAGTTTTGGAGAAAAGAGACCGTGTGAGTTCATAGGCGCATCGACAAGGTTCTGTAGGTACTCGTCGATGAGAGGATTCCCACCAAAGATGATGTCGTAAGCATGTCTTCTACCTATCGAGATGCATTGGCATGGTAGTAGGATAAGTGGTGTCGATAAATAACCATCGGCTCTTGGAAAGACACCTTTGGGTCTCCTCCGACTGTGGAAGTGTGGCTGATGAGTGCCAGGGCAAGACACATCAGGGTGACAACATCACACTCGGGCCGATAGAAGGCCATCGGGTGGTCGGCGAGAAATTTTAAGTCTTGGTCGACAATTAATGTTTCACAGATGAAGGTGGTAGTGGACAGGCGTCGGCGAGACCAATGAAGTCTCTTGCTGATAGATAACCATCGGCCCTCGGCGAGACATCTTGGGTTCCTACCGACAGTTGGAGTTTGGCCGATGAATGAGGAGACTGAGAGATCGATGGAATGAAAGCAAGGTCACGTCGACGGGAAGCATGGTGCTCTGGGAGACAAAGAAGTTTTCGGTGAGGCAATTCGACCGTCTTGCCGATAAAGTAGAATCCGATTGATTTGAGGATAGAATCACTCGAACCTTTGATCTGAAACAGTTGAATTTTGTAATTTTTCCTCCTCATCATTTCCTCACTCACGTGGTTTGTGAGTTGGCAGTGTTGAAAAATTCCTTGGCATTTTCATTGGCTTCATTATGGTGTCAGGGTTGTGATTATTTTTGTCCACGAATTCGAAGGCATTATTATTGTTTGATAATGAGTTGTTTTTTGACCTAAAATGTAGCGGATTTCAAATGTTATTGAATTGTGTTCAAGGTTTGTATAACTTGTGGTAACAAGGATTAGACAGTGTTGTTTTTGATTAGCCGAACCCTATCTCTAGCCGCCGCCTTTTGGAAGTTCTCAGATCCATTTCTTTTGCTTCCCAAACATGGAATGTTGGTTGATTGTGTGTAGACTAGGTATGCAGTATTGGTCTTTTAGCTTGGTTGACTGTAAGTTGGGTTTTGGTTCTACTCTGTTGTGGGCAGTTATGACACAAAGACTTTTCTTAGTTAGTTTGTTATGTTCTGTTCATTGTGAACCATGTAAAACAATGTTGTTTTGTTAGAGTAAAGGTTTTAACTTAATTATTATGATTAAGTTACCTATATTCCCTTCTTAAGATTTCACGTTAGTTTGCATAAAGTGACATTTAATAATTATATTAATTATTAAATGTTTTCATATTAGGGTTTTTCCTATTAGGGTTTCTTTAGGGTTTGCATGATCTCCTTTTATAAGGATTGATCCCATTGTATTATCATCAATTCATTCTCTCATTCTCTCTGATATATACATTTTCAGTTTTCAGAGAACCCTTGCTTTTTTGTCTCCATCTCTTCTTTTGTGACAGGTTATTTACATGCAGCTGATCTTCGGGGTTTGTGAAGTTGTATTTTCTCAACTTCTACATGGTATTAGAGCTTCAGACCAGCTGCTTCCTGTTCTTGTTTTGAAGATTTTTGAAGCTTCAAGGGTTTAGGGTTTGTTTTTTTGATCTAGGGCACACCTATAGTTTCAAAGCTTTTTGAGCCCAAACGGACCTTGCCATTGCGTCCGTAGCGGTCCAAAACCCCTAAATTGATTGTTCATTTGTCCATTTTGGACACAGTTGATTTGAGGGGCAACATTTTTTAGCCGTACAGCCGTCTGTTTGCATCCTGGTAAAAAAATATTTTATTTTTTTCGGAATTATTTTTTAGATGCAACTTTGATTTTTTTATTTTTTTTTAATTTCAAAATAAAAAAAAATTGTAAAAGGGTTTTTGATTTTTTTTTTTAAAAATTAAATTAAAAATTGCAGTTTAAAGGCTTGCGGGCCTGGTACAGGGTACCCGCAGGTAGCTGCAACCGCAGGCCTACTGGCCCTCTGTGCCGCTGGTCGGCATACTACTGACCGCCGACGGCTTTAATACCGACCGCCGGCAGCCCCCACCTGTTTTTTTTATTTAATTTAAAAAAAAAATAAAAAAATAAAGGTTTGTTTTTATTTTTTTATTTTTTTATAAAAAACAATTTTTTTGTAATATCCCTATTGAAGAAATGCGGCGATGGCCTTTTAGCCAGTATTTTTTCTGCGAAGGCCATATGTCCATCAAATTTAATCCATCACTGGCTTTTTTCCCCTTTGGAGCTGTTTTTTTCCAGAGGCCATAACTTGGGCATACAGTATTGTTTTTGGGCAAACGAGATATCGTCGAAAAGCTGGTTCTGTCACCTTTCTAGTGGCATGGGTTTCATCACTTCTTTTTTCTGTTGGTGCATTCTACAGTTAGTTCTTTGGCTGTCCTTCATGTATTTTCAGCTTTCTTGTCTTTTTTTGGGCATTTTGAGCATCATTTGTAAGCAATCTTTTATGTAAACGCACTGAGATAAAGTGCCACATTATTGTACATGCATTTTTGGGGATTTTGCACATAAGGTTGTGCCATATTTTGTACTTACACTATATTATAAAGTGCCATGGGGGGTTGTGTAGTGCCTTTGTTTTTCCATCACACCTTTGTCAAGTGAGTGTCCCTCCACGATGACAGTGAATCCATATGATTCTAGCCTCATGCATGTGTGTTTTATTTTGCACACCACTTTTTCAGTTACAGGTGCTTTCTTGTGCATTTTCAGATGTTGTATCTTCTTTTTCATGCACTATAGGGTGTTACACAACATTTTAGTGGATCTGTCAGGCTCTCTTAGTTCAACATTATGGGGGGTATTATATTGTTCATGCTAATTCTTCCTTGGTTTTGCCTTGGAAGGGATCTTCCATTCTCAGTTGATCAATGCTTTCAGACTATTGATACTTGTGCCATTTGTATCTTCGTTCCAGGTGTTTGCCTTTGTTTGCCATCTGATTCGAGTAGTGTCATTTGGGGCACTCATGCAGATTGTTGTCTTCTTGATCCTGATTATCCTATCTCTAGCGGAGGTTCTTCAACACCATAGCAGTCATCTTTCGACAGTTGTTTGCAGCTTCTTCTGCTTCATTGATGTTCTTCTTGACTTTTTGCATATCTTTTTGGAGTAGAGCTTTTTCCCATGAGGTTTTCTCTATTTCTCCATTTTACAGAGATTTGGTTGTATTTGGGTACCTAATGTGGCCTAGTTGCCGGGACCCATGTTTGCCTTCTTGCATTTTTTTGTAGCTGCACTGTTACTCATCTTAAAGGGGGGGTGTTAGAGTAAATGTTTTAACTTAATTAAGTTACCTTTATTCCCTTCTTGAGATTTCACGTTAGTTTGCATAAAGTGACATTTAATAATTATATTAATTATTAAATGTTTTCCTATTAGGGCTTCTTTTAGGGTTTTTTTAGGGCTTGCATGATCTCCTTTTATAAGGATTGATCCCATTGTATTATCATCAATTCATTCTCTCATTCTCTCTGATATATACATTTTCAGTTTTTAGAGAACCCTTGCTTGTTTGTCTCCATCTCTTCTTTTATGACAGGTTATCTGCATGCAGGTGATCTTCAGGGTTTGTGAAGTTTTATTTTCTCAACTTCTACATTTTTGTTCTTTTTACTTTCTTCTCCTATTTTATCTTAACAAGTTTGTTTATAAAAGAGAAGATTGTTTTCCAGGCTACAGATTTGTTAGTTTGAAAGAAGGTTAATGATATTGTTTAAGATCTTTGCTAAAAGATTCGTTTCGTTTTTAACCCGAGTTTATACTCTAGGGTTCTATGATCTTCGGTATCATTTTATTGAATCTTCAGTGGCATATCATAAAATAAAATCAAACCCAGTATGGCACTATTGAATTTGACCCCAATTTTCGATAGACATTTGTCGGACTTTCAACGATCTATTGTCGGTCGACTAACGAATCGCAGAAATCAGCATCGTCGCTCACTTTTCATCCACATCCCGACGGACTGTAAAACATTGAATGCATGATGCACACTCGTCATAACCACGACACACCCTTCGTCGATCGTGCGAAGAACAGTGGCTAAACCACAGGCGGCATACCGTCGATGAAGCGTTGGAGCAGCGACATTCATTCGTCAAAACTGGGATGCCAGTTTCGTCACTCTAGCGATGAACAGGACCTGAAGAATGTGCGACGTACCTTCAATGAAGCATCAGAGCAACGACATTCATTCATTGGAACCGAGACACCAATTTCATAGCTCTAGCGATGAATCATACCCAGAGCATGTGCGGTGTACCGTCGATGAGGCGTCAGAGCAGAGACATTTATTCGTCAGAACCGAGATGCCAGTTTCGTCGCTCTAGCAACAAATCATACATGGAGCATGTGTGGCGTACCGTCGATGAGGTGTCAGAGTAGTGACATTCATTTGTCAAAACCGAGATGCCAGTTTTGTCGCTTTGGCGATGAACAATACCCAGAGCACGTGTGGCGTACCATTGATGGATTGTCGGATTAATAACATAAGTTTGTCGAACTCGCGACGAAATAGGAAAGTCATCACGATAAAATTTCATTGGATACATTGTAGATTCGTTGGACGCTTTTTGCAGTTTGTCGCAATTTCGACGGAACAATGCAATTTTTTTATAAAAAAACTAATCATTGAAATGTAGGCATATTGGTGAAAGATCAATACTGTTACATCAACCAAAATTGCCTGAGAGGATATATCGGGATGACTGGATCAGAATACTTATCGAGGTGACTTTGGGCAATATATAAAAGTAGTAGGAGGCTCCAAAGTGCATCGATAGGAATAATGACAGGACATAAGGACAGGTCAATCAAAGAGAGAAAGTTGATGTGCCAAGACCATGAGCATTTAATAGGGGTAGTAAAAGACAATCTAGATTGTCATCAATTCTCAGATTTAAAGGACAGATTGGAAGACTTCATTATGAAAATTTAGATCACAATATGATTAACTCTATTTGGACAAATGCAATGACATTAATGTCAAGAGTTAAGAGGCCATTCAACTTTGCATTTCAATAAATTATTGTATGCATTGAGTAACTAGTGTTTAGAAGGTAGAATAAGGACAGTCATATGACTGTTTAAAATATCAAACAACATGTCAGTTGTTGTGTTTAATTAGGCTTACAAAGGCAGGGATTTATCATTTTTTGCATACATCTGCAGTCCAAGCTCTAGGCCTGCATTATTTGGTTACTATGTAAATGAGAAATGAATAATTGTAGAATATGGAGGCTATGGATGATATTATGATGGCCACATTTGATGTTGATAAAAAATTGGAGCAAAATATAAAACCTATGATGAGTCATGAGATCAAGGGGACTTTCATGGACAACAAGCAAAAAGTACGAACTGGATTCTAATTTTGCTAAAAAAGAAAAAATCAAACTAGTGAATATTAAACTACACACTAGAATCTAAATTTGTGGAAAATGAGCAATTTGGTGAGAAAAAGTACCTACAGTGCGTCTTGGATACTTAGCTAGTGTACTAAAAAATAGGATTGCAAACCCAAAACTATGCTCACTTTGGAAATTCAATAGAAAAATATAGAATGTTATCTTTTATACTTAGCTCTTACACAGTCAATAAAATAATATGAGCATGATTATGAATGGTTTTACCTGGTCCAACTCTTGATCTCCATGTTTGAGAGCCTTCTCTTTAAGACCCCATGAATCCACTATGATCCATTGCTACCAAAACATATATTAATGTGTAAACAAGGAGAAACATTTAGACAAACTGGTTGTTGATTTCTTCTAAAAAATTTAGAGACTACAAAAAGAAATACCTTATGGGGATCATGTGGGTTTCCTAGAGAAAGCACTGCAATATGGCCTCGAGCAGCAATGAAAAACTTTGGATTAGCTTCATAGTAAATCCTAACAGAATGACATTGAAAGTTACTCAGGTACTGGTTCCTCTCCCCTAGATTAAATTAAGGAAAACATTATTGTAAACTCAATATGTATAGAAGAATATGAATGTAAAGGAAAATGGATATTAGCAAAATATAAATGTAAATAAAAGTAGTGTGAGAAAAACATGAATTGAAATTGGTCTTGAACAAATAAAATCATACCCAATTAGCATTAAGTTATACTGACCTTGTACTCATTGCCATTGTCAATCTTGAAGGTTACTTTGATACCTTCTATAGAAAGATGTGTAATGCCATATTTGAAATTATGCAGATTATTTTTTAATTCTTCTCCATTTTGATATTTTCTTTAAAAAATTCATAGAAAGATATGTAATGCCATATTTGAAACTTACATATTTTAATTTTACTAGTTCTGTAATTATAGGATATGATTCCAACAATTGTGAAATGCATTGGCAATATGTTATATGAATGAAGTAAACTATACAATAGGTAGGTGTAAAGCCAAATTCCTTAACCCTTGCCAACATCCTTCTTGCCTATTTTAAAACATGTGCTTTGGAACAGGGAATGAAAATCCATCTAAGTATAATGAAAAGGAGATTTTTGTTGGATATTATATTACAGTAAGTTGAATGAATGTAAGTAGAGATATTTTAGCATACCTACAGATGGTACAAAATTTCATGGTTAAGTGGAAGCCTCCCATCAACAACAAGATCCAAATATCCGTGTGTCTATCTCAATCGAGCCTCTAAACCCTTTAGAGCTGTCAAATTTTCCACTAACCTGTTATGCACAAAAGTCAAATTTTAGAGACCACTGAAATAAAAATAAAAAACAGAGCTTTGAAATCAAATCCTCTCACAACACAATGTTCATAGTGAAAAGTTAGCACTTTCTTTCATCTTTGCATACTGGTTTGATGCTTCAAATAATGCATTTCTTATATTGAAAAGTGCATTACTTACCTTATTGAGCTTCTATTTGTTTTGAGAATAGTTTAATATTCTCTACTGAATAAGGCCAATCACGTGAAGGTGGAAGCTCATTTGGCCCCTCCCCCCCTCTCACATCACTCTTAATTCCCCATACCCGATCATATAACATTAATCACGCATTCATCCATTAATAACATATAACATTCATTCATTAACATATAACATTTATTCATTAACATATTCACATTCATTCATTAACATATTTTATTTTTTCAGTTTTTACATATTATATAAAAAATATGGCTATCATAATATGATTACAATCATTTTTATTTTTGTTTCTTTTTTGCAGCTAAAAAAAGCCGAAGTGGAGTATCATATTCAAAATCATCTATACCCTCTTGAGTTGTTTTGAGCTCTGCTCCTGATCTTAATGTATTCCTAGTCATGTACTCACAATGCCGACACGACTGCAAGGGGGGCTCTACTGCAATAGCAAAGAAATGTTAAATTGATATGTTTTATTATTATTGTTACACATGTTTCATTAATTAAAAGAACATCAAAGTGGTGCTCTTTACCTGATTGGGCCAAATCATGTTCCTGATATTGTCTTATAGCCTCATGCTCAACATGTTGAACACCCTCTAAATCTTGATCTGGAGTTGAAACATGAAAGATTACATTAATTAATACACCAATGCAATTAAATATGTTTAAAAGAACATTAGAGTGGTCCTCTTTACCTGATGGAGCCACATCATGTTCCTGATCTTCTCTAGCCTAATCATGCTCAACATGTTGATCACGATCTATATGCTCTAAAGTTGAAACACGAAAGGTCACATTG
The DNA here is from genome assembly GCA_007115665.2 of Sequoiadendron giganteum. Classification (NCBI taxonomy): domain Eukaryota; kingdom Viridiplantae; phylum Streptophyta; class Pinopsida; order Cupressales; family Cupressaceae; genus Sequoiadendron; species Sequoiadendron giganteum. The sequence continues at coordinate 578,276,783 of CM021101.1, forward strand.
ATTAATACACCAAATGAAATTAAAGATGTTTAATTGTATTAATCCATATTGCGTTTTGTATAGCACATGAATACATCCAGTACCGAGATGCACACCATGGCCTTCATCGGTAGGTTGTGTTCCACCCTCACCAGGCTGCATTCCAATGTCATGTGCAATATTACCATTTCTTATCCGTGTAAAACAAATAGGCACATTATTATGGTGGAAATTAATATTGAATAGATTGCACAAGTATTCAATTTGAAATAAACTTTATTGAGTTTATTTACCTGCATGTTCGATGCAGTGGAAGATTGTGTTTGCCCAATCGAGACTCTTAGTTGTTCAGTCAGGGCTCCATAGCCTTGGTGGAAGGCAATCTTCAAACCCTCTTCCGTGGGCACTCTGTTGAAATCACAACCCTGCATTTTTGCATGCGATAATGAAATTTTCTTCTATGGTGTGATAAAAGCAAAATTGTTTGCAATTTATTATTTGGATGCAATATTTCATTTATTGATACTTACAAATCGTGCGACTATTTTCATATAACCACTAGAGCCAAGTTTGTGCTGCTCGTGTTTTTCTTGTGTTGACTTTGTTGCCTTCGATGTGTCAGGCAACCTATGAAAAATTTGAAATACGTTATATTATGTAAAAAGAAAGAGTAATCAATGTATATTTAAATTGTTGATTGTTTCACATGCCTTCCTTGGCCTGGTGGTGTCTTTCCTTTTTTCTTTTTAGCCTTCTCCTTTCCATCTAACACCAAGTCCTTCCACTCCCTCTCCGAAATCATAGGGGGACGCTCGTACTTTCTGTTCTTCTGTAAATGTGACCTATATTGGTCCCTCACATACTTTAGATAAGTACCAGCTTTCTTAAGGACCTTGGTTCAGTTGAATGTTTTATCACCGAACAACACAACTAAATGGTTAATGAGCTCATATTTTAAATCTTGATTTTGGGCATTCCACCGTGTATGTATGGTGGGCCCAAAGAGCTCCAATATAAGATCACCTAGATGTTTATTAAAAACATCATTTCCTGCAAAATGATCATGGGATCATTAGTCTATAAAGAGTGATCAATAAGTAAATTTCAATTGGATTATATATAATAATTAAAACATTTTAAAGTACTTGGGACCTTCTCTATCTTTATGGGAAGGAAATCCTCGGTCACCACAAATGTGACCGACAATATTCTTGTATTAGTAATATAAGAAGATCCAGGAAATGCTGCTAAAACATCACCAGTACTAGCGGCCTCTGTAACCACAGGTACTGACACATGTAGTGGCATGTGTTCACTGCTAGATGGTGCACTACCGAATGCTTGCATGGTATGTGTTGCCGACATTTCAGTCGATAATATAGGCACAGATGATGGGTTTGGATGATGTGTTGTATGCGCAAGAAGATCAAGATTGACACTTGTACTGACCCCTACTTCTTGGGCAACACTTGCAGTACCTTGATCATGGCCAGCAGCACAATGACGACGCAAATAATCCTATAAAAACAACATATATTTTAGTTCATGACATAAAAGAGTACAAAATATAAAACCATGAATGAACTTATGTTATAATTAAAGATCTCATGACAGCTTACTTGCAAGTTCTGTGCTCTCTCAGAAAATATTTTAACCCTTTCTCTTATCTCATCTATTTGAGGCACTATGAATACCAACCTAAGGATTTCTTCATTGCATTTTTTTTGGGCCTTCCTCATCATATCCATAGGGTTTGTGGAAAATGCGATGTCATCATCGCATAATAGTGACTGCACCTCCATATGGATGCTCTCCTGTACTGCTGGTTCCTTTCCCTGATCAACCAACTACAACAAGAATATTAAAAACATTATCGAAAATTAACCCAATAAACTCATGAAAAAAACATAATAATAAAACATTTTTCTCGTATCTAATTTATACAATTACAATGAGGTAAACCTGTCAGATTGAAGCACTTGAAGATGGATCATGATTTGCGCTCTGGGTCAGAGCCTTCCTCATATGATCAATGTCCCGCTATGACAAAAATTAAATATAAAAAATATTATCGAAATGAAACCAATAGACTTACGAAAAAAAAACTTAATAATAAAAAGGTATATTGGAGTCATTAATTGGAGGTTGGGTAAAATGGTATATAGTACATACCACCCCCATAATAATTGTGTTTGTATCTAAGCGATTCAAATTGTAATCAATTAGCAACTCTTCCCCTGCAGTTATTGTTTTTATCGCGCATACGAATACATAGTTTCCCTCTCACGCATCAAATATACAATTGGGTTGCTTATTTGTCGACCCAGGTCATGTACTATTTTTAAACCCTGCAATATTCCCTGATGCTTTTGGCCTCCCGTCAATGTACCTAGCCATTCCTTTATTTTGATCCTTATCTTTTAGTTGTATATAATTTGCTGATAGTGCATACCTATGCATTCTTCGTGTACATCGAACCAGCTGCATATAATCTTTGTAACTATAACAGGGTCCAACATACTCCATCAACTTAGTAACTTTGTCATAACAGACCTTTATGTCGTCCATGCAAAATAGGCCCAAACCATGTAACGACAATGGTGCTATGCCATATATCCTCTCATTGACACAAAAATCAGTGTTTATTGGAGGAAGTTCCTTGGGTACCCATTATTTCCGTAGATGTTTGTACCTCAAGGGCACCTTGATGTCACCTATGCTCTCATCATCATAAGAACATGACCTCCCTTCAGCAAGAAAAAATTCTATGCATTTACAAAATTTTCTTCTAATCTTTTGACCTCTAGTTGATCTCCCTCTTTTAGACCTACTACATGTCTCACTTTCCTCTTCTCTTCCTAAATATCCCTCACTCGAGGAAGACAAATTTGAAAAATACCTATTTGGTGGTACCTACACTCATAAGGATATTGGATGAAGTTATTTCATGGTAATGTGATCCAAAGGTGACATTATGATTAATCTATCATTTCATTGCTAGAATTTGACAGGTTATAAGGTAATCAAGTCTTGATAGATTGCAAGTTATTGTTACTACCGTCCAAATATGTCCATCACAAATCAAATCTACTTAACGTTTTAACTCCCAAACTTTGTAACAAGTGTTAAATGTGACTATGGTCCACCAATTACACAACCAAGGCGTCAAATGTATTCTCTAATTGTAATCAAAGGACTTTTTCTCTTCATTCAAGTAAATAAACTAGAAGGGAAACACCACCAAGTGGTTTATTGGACACCTACATGACTAAAAATAGCAATAAATTTATATTTAATTTCCATATGTCTAAGTGGTTAATGGGGAGGGAGTGTGTACTAGGCCTGGTAAAGTCATCATAATTTTATGCTTTGGCAATAAAAAATGTTTAAGTCATCTTAAATCTTCCTATGTCTAATTGCTAGGAGACATTTGGTATGTTTTAAGGTAGGATGAGTGGTCACATCAATGTTCTAATTCTCTATGACAAGGTTTCAACATCTTCAAATAGTGAAATTTAGTGCTCATAGTCATTTGAAACAACAACATTTGATTATGTATGATGGTAGGATTTGGTAACTTAAAAGAATTGGCTACCCAACAAACTTAAAGTTAAAAGAAAATTTTTCAGTATAAGGGGTTAACACTTTCTTTCATCTTTGTATATTGGTTTGATGCTTCAAACGATGCATTTTTTATCCCACTTCTATCATATTGTATTCCCATCCCATTGCAATTGTTGGAGGAGTTGATACCAAAATTTCATATCAGATACCACGTTCTTGAAGCAATTTTCTGTGTTTTTACAATTTTTCTGAAGTTCATTTGTGTTGTATGGATCCATACAAGCTTGAAATGCTCTGAGATCATTGGTGTAGATAAATATACGTGTTCCCTTTCATTTGAATTTGTTTTGAATTTATCAATCACTGTTTTGTGGGATTAAACAGTCAAATACAGGGATTGCCCTGTTGTGCCTGTGTAAGGGTTTGAGGGCTAAATAGAAATGACATCCACCAATCCACCCACTATCTTGGAACTGTAAATCGGTGGATTGGTGTGCATCATGGTGGATTTGATGGAGTTTCAAATCTTTTTCTTTGAATTCCATTTATGTTTTTCCCTTGTCTTGGCTTGTTACATTGTTTGGGAGGAACCTAAGGTTGGGTTTTACCTTGGCTTTCATAAAAATCCTAATGTTCCATGTAAAACCTTGGGTGAGATATATTCAACCGTTACCTTTTTGGTGTGGGTATTAAAATGACTTATGTCTCATTGTTTCATCTAGGTCGGACCCCCTTTTATAAATTGAGTTAAATATTTTGCCTAAATTGATTACTTCCTAAGTTTAGGTTGGCCTATGCCCTATGTTACTGATATTAGCCCAAACCTAAGGGGAGGGTTAATAATCAAAAGAGCTTATGAAACTTCAACTACAAAAGCTACAAACTTGACTGTAAATGTGGCCAAATTGGCCCAAAAGACAACTAAAAGAGAAGAAGTTGAGAAGAAAGGTTTGATGGAGAAGTATAACACCATTATTGGAGAGTATAGTAGAATGCAGCAAAGGAATGTTGAGCTACAAACTGAGGTAGATAGGTTGAAGTACAAACATGTGGGGGAGTCTTCTAGTGCTCCTGGTACCCTGGCCATACCCTCTACATCAAGATCAGTACCTCCAACTTCTCCAATTTTTTCTACTCCTGGGTCCCCCATCCAAAATCATGCTCCTAGTCCTTCATTAGAGCCAATTGAAGAGGAGGTTGAGTACTCTGTAGATCCCACCAAAAAATAGATGCTTAATAAGATTAGAGAGCTATAGGCAACTCTAAAAGCAAGTGAGAAGGGAGCAGTTGCCAAGCAAAATGAAGTTGTAGACACAATTTTTAGGCATTTGAATTAGGGAGTTGATGGTAGATTACCATCTTTTATTCTTTATATTCTTTATTCTTAGATTTAATAAGAAACATTACTAGGGATCAGGAACTAGTTTTTCCTTTAGTTGAGAAGTGGATCCCTAGGGCCAATGACCTAGATGTTATGTATAAGGCCTCTAGATTTGATGTAGATAATAGGCCCCAATCATTAAGGCCTACTCAAGTTTTTGTAAAATCACTACAAGGTTTTCAAGCCTTACCTGACGATTTGAGTAGGAAGATTAAGGAACTGGTAAAAAATTTTGATGACTGGAGTCGCATGTCTTTACCAAATCTATAGGGACTGCCCTGTTTTGCCTATGTAAGGGTGTGAGGGATAAACATAGATGAAATCCACCAATCCACCCATTGTCTTGGAATTGTAACTCGGTGGATTGATGTGCATCATGGTATGATATAGGTTCATTGCATTTAGAGGTCTTTTAAAGCAAGAAACTTGATGGATATCTTGGTAGATTCATGGTGACACTGTTTGATGGTCCAATCTCTACTTCGAAACAAAAATATCTCTAAAAAATCTAAGAGATATAATGGGATGGCATTAAAGGAACCCTCATATGAAGGACCTTTGAATTAAGGTCTTCATTTGAAGGTCCTTCATGCCAAGGTTCCTTTTATAAAGCATTTTGGACATGAAATATTTAAAATAAAAAATACCTTCATTTGAAAGTCTTGACATGGCATCATTTTTGAATGAAGGTTCTTCATTCAAAGGTCATGACGACATCACTTTCAAATGAAGGTTCTTCATTAACTGGTATTTTGTAATTTTGAATGTGTGATAATAATTTAGGGTTGAAAACAAATCCATTTGAGCCTTTTATAAATGAAAGGACATTTGATGCAATCATATGCCTTGTCAAACTTTTAACTTAATAGTAAGGACATCATGAGTAGTTTGTTGGGCCTATTCAATAATCTCCGATGCAAGGATTGAATTGTCTAGAATTTATCTACTATCAAGAAAGCCAATTTGCTTACCTCTATGACTACATCTCAAGCAATAGGTTTAATTGTGATGGCAATGATATTGATAAGTATTTTGTAATCTAGGTGTTGAGAAGCATAATTGGCCACCATCCTAGGAAAGATTCTTCATTCTCACTTTTAGGTGTTAAAATTTAAGAATACGTAGATTGATGAAAGAGCCCAAAGAGCCTTCCTCCATGTTATCCAAGTACACATAGCAATGGTCTTCTCTTATACGGTTGGACATGATTTCAATAACTTAGCTAGGAATTATTCATTTAACCTAAGGTTTTCTCATAATGCCATCATTGGAAAAGTATGCTCAAATGAGAATGGGAGGGCCAATGTACGAGAAGATCTTTGGAAACTAGGCATGAAAAATGCAGGTTAACGAGAATGGGGGTGCTAAATTTACAATACTCATTGTCCCTTGGTCGTCGATTTTCCCTGAGTGCCCTCAAACTCATCCTCGACGTTGGTATTGACCTTGTTTTAGCTCCAAACTCTTTGTCGGCGCTGGTATTGACCTTGTTTTCACTCCTCCAAACTCTTCCTCAGCACTAATATTGACCTTTCACTTGTCCAATTTGACGAACTACAACTTGGTTTAGTTAGGTTTTAGAGTATGTTAATTAAATTTAAAATTATGGCACCAATTAGAATAGTGAATATAAAGCAAGCAAAGCCTATTATGGCGCCATTTAGAGTAGTGAATATAAAGTAAGCCAAGCCTATTATAGTCATGAGGGAAATAATAAAACTCCTAGGATACTTTGTGAAACCATTTTGCTTGGTTAAAGGGAGGCCATAAAATATACCTTTGGATTTTTTCAATCTTCAAATATGAGGATTTTCAAGGTTCTTAGCAACATGAGTAATGGAAATGTGTGCAACAAGAATTTTTGAACATGCATGGAATCTCCTTGCCAAAGAAAGGGGCTTCATAATTTAATATGATAATTTTTCTCAGCTCTAGAAATGATATGTTTCCTTAAAGAGAAAGGAGAAACCTAAAAGGTAAAAGAGATGCTTAGGAATCTCAACACTTCCTTATGATCAACCCCCTTCCCAATTGGGCTTGGCTAAGAATGATTTCCTATAACATTGAGTTTTATGCCACTATATATTTGACCTTAAAGGTTTCCAAAAAATATCTAGGCATTGAATATCCTAAATAATGTCATGTTTTTCCTCCAAGAGAGTGGGAAAGGAGTCATTAGAAAAATTACCATTGAATATATGGGCTATAGAGTTACGAAAGAAACATCTAATTGTCGATTGTGTGATTCACATCCTTAATGTTTTTTAGAATTTAACAAAATATTTTTTGTTCTTCATTTTGTCCATCTTGTCGAAAAACACAACTTAATGTAATGACCATTTTGAATTCTTCCCATAGTAGCTTTTCTCACCTTTTGATTTCATATGGAGCCATGTCATTTACTAGAGGTAATTGTGCCAAGTCTCCAACTAATATCATGTAGATATGCTTGAATATAAAATATTTAATTAAATTGATAAGTATAAATTTGTATAGAAGGAACTATAATAGAATTGAATAAAAAATATTGTAATATAAAGTTATCAAAGTTATCAATTTCAATCCAGAACTCACCTTCAAAACTTTGGTTACTGTTTTTTGGGAATGCTTGTTGAAGCATGGAATCTATGTTTTCAAGCAACCTCTCCCCAATGAAACTCATTTCATCTATCAATATGTATCTGACATGTGATATTTCTTCTTGGAAAGTTCTAAGTCTTGTCCCTTCTAGTTCATTGAAATCTCTTATTGGAATTCTTAGCTTTGAATGAATGGTTGAAGCACCAATGTTGAATGTTGCAACTCTAGTAGGCATGAATAGAAGTAGAGGAGATTGTTTGGGAGAAGAATTTTTTTCTAGTGCTAGGTTATGTGTTAGGTTATATAGTGTTTGAGCCTAGCCTCAAACACTACAATTAGGGTTAGGTTATGTGTTTTCTTTAGGGTTAGGTTTGGGATTATGTTTATGGTTATGGTTAGAGTTTAGGGTAATCTCTAAATTTAAGTTTAAGTCGTAGTTGATTATTTTCCCACAAAAGGAAATTAGATCCATTTTTTCTCGTGTTCATTATAGCCAACTATGGCTTAATCTTAAATTTAGACCTTTTCTTGAAACCTAACATCATATCCCTAATCTAACCATAACCGTAACCCTAATCATAAGATTGACTCATACCTTGACCTTAACCCTAGCCCTGACAATAAACCTAATCCTAACCCTTACTTGGAAAGTAAACCATCATTTTCTCATTAATGTAACCCTAGCCATAACTTTAACCCTAACACTATTTCTCAAAACCATAATCTTAACCATAACCTGAATCCTTTTTATCACAACCCTAAACATAAGCATAACTCTAACCCTAAACCCTAAACCATGATCTTGATTGTAACCCTAAAAATAAGCACAACCCTAACCCTAAACCCTAAACCATGATCCTAATTCTAATATAACCCTAACACTAACCTTAACTTACACCCTAACCTTAGCCCTAATTGTAACCCTAAACTAAAGACAAATGCTACACCCTAAACTATAATCCAAATCTTAAACCTAGCCCTAACTTTAATCATAACCTAACCCTTTTTCTTGAAACCTTAACCTTGACCCTAACCCTCACCTTTATCATATCTTTATAACCCTAACCACAACCAAAACTCTAACCCCAACCCTAAACCTAAATATTTTTTCTTTTATTAATCAATTGTATTCACTCTAATAACCCTAAACCTAACCCTAGCCCTATCCCTAAAAATTAATTCTAAATATAACCCTAATACTGTAATCCCTAATTGTAATCCTAAACCCTAACCCTAATTTCATATCTAATCCCAACCATAACCAAAAATCTAAATCTAACCCTAACCATAAAACATAAGCCCTAATCTAACCCTAATCCTAGCATTATTTTTCCTAAACCTAACACTAACCGGAACACTAAATCCTAACCCTATTTAAATACCCAATCATAACCCTAAATTGTAACATGATCCTTTGAATTGGATACTACATCAAAATTTATGTGTTACAATCATTGCTTCCATTGATGGCATTTTTACATTAGGATGCATATATTTTTAAAATCAAAAAAATCTTTTAATGTCTTGCCAAAATTAATATTATTAATTGTAATATCAAACTTATAAACATGTATGCAAAATAAGAACATAAATAAGAAATATATGGTAATAGTTTCTTCCAAAAACAAAGTGATGTGGACTACAAGGACTATAAGATATCCACAAAAGAGATCTACATTGAAAATATTGTAGGGAAATTCAAGAAAATACAATTGGTAGATGCAAAGCCAAATAAATGTGGAATTGTGTACTATAATGATTTTAGAATATACATATAATGGATTTGTTGAAAAGGTTTAAGAAACTTCAAACAAATGTAATTGGAAGATGCAAAGAAAAATTCCACAACCTTCACCAAAATCCTTATTGGTTTCCTTAATATGGGAGATTTGGAACAAGGTATAGACATCCATCAAAGCATAATATGAAGATGAATTTTTTCAAATGTTGTGGTTGTAGATGCCCTTTTAATATTTATACATAATGTGGAAGGATAGAAAAATCTTGTGAACTATTTGACAAAATGTCTCAAAGAATTGTAATCTCTCAATTTATTTTAGTGTCTATTTTTCTATACCCCATGTCCCAAATTGGGTATAACACAATAGACACTAAAAAAAATTGATAGATTGTTATGAGGGCAGTGATGAGACTTTTCTAATTAGAGTGAATTCCATGAGATTACAATTATTCAAGGCATTGTGTCAAATAGTTCATGAGTTTTGTTTATCCTCCCACATTTTGTATAGATTTCAAAACGGCATCTACAACCACAAGATTTGAGAAAATTCATCTTCATATTATGTTTTCCTTATGATTGGTTGACTCTTATACTGAGTTTGAGTGTTGTTTGTGTTTTGACAAGAGTAGATTAATATTTTTTTAATTTTCTCTATCAAGATCAAAATTGCATGCACATAGAATGAACCATAGTTTAGTTACAACACTTGGTCTCTTCAAAATAATCAGAGAAGATTAGGGAGAGGAAGGAATGCACACCAAAATAAAAAATAGGGGTAGTTGTGGCTTTGTTAGTTTTCTTTATATACTCTACTTGTTTCCTATAGGGATAAAATAATCACTATACAAATGAAAGATGGTTGATTATCTACTGAATATTGTTTTGTGTGTTTTGAAATGGAAGATATCTATGTTGGAAAACAAGGATAGACAACTGAGAGGGGGGTTGAATCAATTGTTACAAAATTGAAACTGATTTAACCTTATTAACCTTTAATTGAGCAGATCTGATAATTAACAGTGAAAGCATGAATCAACAACACATCAGAAACACACATAACACCAAGATTTTTGTGTACAAACCTTGTTAGGGGAAAAACCACAGTGGAGGTTAATCCACAATTTATACCCTGTTAAAAGTATAAAAGAAATGAATAAGGAATGCACATGCATTCAGGAACACTGCCTAGAGCTCACCGCTCAAAGGGAAGGCTCACTACCTTACATAAGATAATCAAATTAAATCCATCTAATGAGGTTGAACTGGGAAATTAGCTTCTTCAAAAGCCTGATGACAGTTTCAGTTAGGCACATAAATACTTCTTCATACTTTGCTTAAACTTCTTCACACTCTGCTCTACATTCAAATGATCTAATCTTTATTCAAAATATCTTGCATACACTTCACATACATTCTCTCTAAATGAATAAAACAATTGCTCTTATATATACACTTCATGAATTTAGATTAAAAACTTTGTCGGCCAAAAATAAATAATAGATGAATTCAAACTGTCGGCCCAATTCATGAACAAATCTCAATGCGCACCAACCTAAATCGGTCACAACATAATGAAGACCTAAATCAACATCCTCGAACATGCCAAGCATTCAAAAATTAATCCACAGGGATCTACAACATGCTACCACCATCATGTCAACCAAGAACATGAAAACTTGAACATGCAAAGGAAAAATCTTTGATCACGAGAACACTGATCAACGTGGATGTACCACAATGATAGAGTGTTAGAGTAAAGGTTTTAACTTAATTGTGTTAATTAAGTTGCTTTTATTCCTCTCTTAAGATTTCACTTTAGTTTGCACATTGTGACATTTAATAATTATATTATTAGGGTTTCTTTTAGGGTTGCACAATCTCCTTTCAGAAGGATTGATAATTGTATTTTATTAAGACTCTTTGATTAATATATATTTTCAGCTTTCAAAGCACCCTTGCTTTTTGTCTCCATCTCTTCCTTTCTGTGAAAGGTTATTTGCATGCAGGTGATCTTCGGGTTTTGTGAAGTTGGTTTTCACAACTTCTACATGGTATCAGAGCTCCAGACCTGCTGATTCTTGTTCGTCTTCTGAAGTTTTTGGAGCTTCAAGGGTTTGGAGTTTGCCCTTTTGATCCAAGGAATCACCTGTTTGATTAGAGCATTTTGAGCCCAAACGGACCTCGCCATTGAGTCTATAGCGGCCCAAAACCCCAAAAATGATTGTTCATTCATCTATTTTGGACACAATTGATCCAAGGGGCAAAAAAAAAAAAATTCGTACGACTGTCTGCATGCGGATTGAGAATTTTTATTCAACCCTAGTAAAAAAATTATTTTTTGCATTTATTTTTGTCAAATTTTTTTTATTTTTTTAAAAAAATTTGTAAAAGTTTTTTTGTTTTTTTTAACAAAAATCAAAACAAAAATAAAAAGTCTTTTAAAGCCTTGCTCAGGCCTCGTATCGGGTACCTACAACACCTGTGTATGTAGGTCTACGAGCCCCTTAGTACGTCAGCCGACGTACTGCCAACCACTGACAGCTTTACCGCCGACCGACGGTCTGACAGTACTGCCAATGGTGGTACATAGGCCGTCAGCCTTTTCATTTTTTTAATTAATTTTTTTTTAAAACAAAAAAATTATTTGTAATTTTTATTGTAATAAGCCCACCTGTGCTTGTGCGCGTGACGACCATTAAGCCATCAAATTTAGGCCAAGATTTTTTCTACGACGGTTGTATGTGTAAAACCCCTCCGTTTTGCTCATTTGACCAAACATTGTTCTGTTTGGTTATGCCTTATTTGCTATTAAAGTGCTTTGCCTTGGAACTCAGTGGCTATTTGATCATTATCTTTAAAGTTATGCAAATGTTATATTTTAGTGTGATGGTGTATTTTCCTGATGTAATTATTATGTCATGCTTTGGATTAGCATAGTGGATAATTGAATTAATGATGTTTATGCTTTTGATTATATTAATGATGTTAGATTCGTCAGTCACTGATATTGTATTGGTGAAGGGGACGGATCGCATCACTCGCTTGCGAGCGCCCTATGATTCCATTATTTCCTCTTCACAGTGTGTATTTTTATGTTGTTTATACTATATGTTGTTGTTACTTGATTTTCAGGTTGACAGGTACAGGACATCGACTCCACCTGGCTTCATAGGTGAGAGCATGTCCAATACCCAACGGTATTCGATTAGGAGATAGTAGCTAGGTTTATGTGTCAGGTCGTCACCCTAGTCCTTGTTGTCGTCAGTTGGTAGTCGGATTGTGTTGCTTTGGATTTTGTGTCCTCTCTTCGTTATTTGATTGCAAGATTAATTGGGTGATTTAAATGGTTTAATGCATTTAAGTTGTGGATTAATGTGATCCGGAATTATGTTGGAATATAATTATTTTGTTATTTAATTTAATTTAATTAATAAATAATTTAATCTTTGATTAAATCTATTTTATTAATTAATTAAATTTATGTTGATTAAATAAGTTAAGTTATCTATTTTGAATTAAAGAATATTGGTTGAAATTGAAAATTAAAAGAAATTGTTATAAAAAGTCAATTTGGAAATTGAATTCAAAATTGAGATATTTTGCATTTCTGTTTTCAGAAATTGATGGCAGTGGTTGAATGAGATATTTTTACAATTTTCAATATTATTGAATTTTTTCTTCAATTTTGGAGGATCAAGTTTTTGGAAAAAAATGGAAAATGGAGGGAGGAGGTATGGTTGGATTTTGTGGGTTTTTGTTTGAAGTTGTGGAAATGGCTGATCTGGAGAGGGAATCGAAGCCAGGATCCGTGCATCATCTGGATCTTCTCAACTTGTGAAAATCAGGTTCATGTTATTTTAAATTGTTTGTTGGATTTGAAAAGGTTCATGCTTTGTTTTGATATTGGTGTTTATAAATTTTGTTGTTTGGAAACATTTAAATCCTTTAAATTAGTTGCAAGAAAAACTCAATTTAAATCTGCTCTCAAAGTTGGATCTTGTATTTAGAGATGAAATTTTATTCAAAACAAAAATGAGTTCTTGGCTGCAAATTATTATTTTGAAAATGATTTGCTCAATCAATCTACAAATTCCTTGTGAGAAAATTTATATGTACATATATATATTTAAGATATATATATATGTAAATATTTACTTATAAATATATAGTAAATCTTTGCATAATTGTTATAATATGCTGTTAAATAAAAAAAAAATGTGACCCCCTGTTAAAAAGGTGGATTGAAAACCCGTGGGGGTTTCGACCTGTTTTTTTGTTTTAAAAACAAAATTTTAAAAAATAAAAAATAAAAAATAAAAAATAAAAAATAAATTAATGCACCAAAAAATTTCGGATTGGGGGGTCACTGGGGGCTCACCTCCCCACCGCACCCCATGGGAGGTGCGTGGGAAGGGAGCCGCACCCAACGCGGACTCCCCCTCTCCAACCGCCTCCGCCCTTTGCAATAGCCGCGAACGGCTGTGTCTAAGCACAATCGTCACCTAAGGGCGATGATTGTGCTTAGCCATAGTCATCTTCGTGTCCTTGGGATTGGCTGTATAAAAGCCGCCGCCCCTCTGGTGGCGAGTCCTCCACCTCCACCCGGCCGATGCCTCTTCAAACTGTCGGTGACCTCTTCAAACCCGTGCTCTTGTCATAATCCACCGCCCTGGTAAAACAAAGACCTGTGGCTATGGAAAACGCGACGCCAACCCTAATCCGTCCGCCTTGTGATTCGTGCAGCCGCCCCATGGCTTGGGTATGGCGTGCAGACCGAGGAAGTCTTTAAGTAAAAAAAAAATTAAAATAAAATATATTTTTTTATATTGAAATATTATATCTCATAATATTTAAATATTAAAATATATGTGGTTGAAATAAATTGGAAATTCATATAATAATGTTAATATTATATTTTGTAATATTAAAATATTTTAAATAATATTTTATATTATAATTTACGATATTAAAATATTATTATATGTTTTATAATAAATTAATTGTTTATTGTTGCTGGCATAAATTTAATATGCTTGGGTAAATGTGGGAATATAGGGTATAAATATTTCATTTATGCATATTTTAGAATATGGATTTAAACCAATGGAAGGTTTAAATGTAAATGTGGGAATTAAATATTTGATTTAGATGATGTATGAAATAATTTTATAATTGTGGAATTTAGATCAATATGCAATAGCCAAAATAAAAAGATTTACTTTAAGATGTCGTATTTTGATTCGACAAATATTTGAGTTATAAGTAAGGTATTTAATGACAAAATGAATTGATTCTTTTAAAAATGATATGTTTTGTATTATAGAAGTAAATCTTCATTTAACACTATTATAAACGTTATTAGAGAAGAGAATGATGGTTTAAATTTCGTACCTTGTCTGAAAGAGACGTGTTGAATCAATTTGTTGTACAGTAAATTATTGAATGAAATGGATCTAAAATATCCAAATTAGTTTATTTCCAAGTGCAACTGCTTTGTGTGTTTATTCCTCTGTGTGCATGTCTTGGGAAATGGGTTGAGTGCCTATTATTTAATAAGTCTTCCAGATGTGTTTTTCAGTTATGTGGTTGTCGTTTATGATGTCAACCTGTTGTGAATTTTTGTGGACAGTGCATGAGGTTATGTTTATGTTGTACCCAGTTTCCACAAATGGGAATGTTTGTACCTCCTTGGTTTAGGAGCGGATTATGGGATCCATGTCTCCTTGTAAGGAGTGACTTTGTAATGTGTACCTACTTGTCAGGAGCTGTCAGAAGCGTTCTTTGTTATTGTTGTTACCTCCAGTGGTTGGAGATGGTTTTATCTTTGTTGCTCCTAAGAAAGGAGTGAATTTTGTATGGTGTGTCTCCTTGTTAGGAGTGGTCGGGAGCAACTTTATTTTGTGGTTGTTGCCTCCAGTGTTGGAGTGCGTTTCAGTTTGTGTTGCCTCTTGAGAAAGGAGAGGTCATGTCTCGTTTGTTGCACCTTGGTTCCATAGATGTTTGGATGGTGTGTGTGTTGTCCAGTAGAAGAGTGGCTTGCAACAGGGGCCAGCACACGAAGTGGTGCTAGGATAACTCGTTGTAAGTAATTTAATCAAGTGATAACTAAAACAATACTTAGAAGTTTAGGACTAACTTCTCACTAATCAAGATTTTTAATGCCTTACTCATGGACCTAAGTGCTCGATTAGACTTGGGATGAGATGGGAAGGCCTGAAATAGCAAGGTCATCTATCTTGTCTGTATGAAAGGTATTTGACTCTGCATGAGTGAGTGTGGGGGCCGGGATTCGGTAAAGGTCACCAGGATAACCCTTGTCTTGTGGGGGGCCGGAGCCTATGAAGATTCCCAAGGATAACCCATGACGAGCTGTGTGATGACACTCTATCTAGGACAACAATCGGCCTTGTGTTAGAGGTATGGTCTCTTTGACATACCTGGTGTGACCATAGTTGGTATTTGATTATTATGTGGGTATGGTTTCCTTGACATACCTGTTGTGACCATAGTTGGTATTCAATTATTATGTGGGTATGGTTTCCTTGACATACCTGTTGTGACCATAGTTGGTATTCGATTATTTCGTGGGTATGGTTTCCTTAACATACCTTGTGTGACCACAGTTGAGATTCGATTATTATGTGTATGGTTCTCCTAACATTCTTGTTTTGCTTGCTTCTGGAAGCAATGTGACCATGTAGAGTTGTCCTTGTGTGTTACTTGTGATGCTCTTGAGTTGTTCATGGGTAGATCTTATGATGTAATTGTGAGGTTCAGGTAATTGGTTGTTTCAATTTAGTTCAGTTTTGATAGCTTGTGTCTAGAGGTAGATGGTCTTGACTAGGATTCGTGGTTACTATCTCCTAGCACGGGGGGTGGGCCTTTGGGTTCCACTTGGTTGGGTGGTGTGCACCTAAATCTGTTGGGTTCTATCTTCATGTTCGTGTGGACGAGACTTCCAGTTGGAGAGCTCGTGGGATTCAGTTTCAGTTCTTGCTTTATTCTCTTCAATTGATCTTGTATTATTTTACCCCTCTATGATATTGAGGTGGAAATTATAATTGTAATCTTTATTTATTGGACTTGCCTCACTCGGGGAATAAGAGTTGTATTTGTAATATTTAATTATGGATAAGTGAATTTGAAAGTTATCTATTATGCTTTGTTATAATTTATCTTGTATGGAATGTATGTGTACTTATTATCTTGAGTAGATAAATGTTATGGTTTCATTTATGTTGTTGTTGTGGGTTGTTAAGTTGTTTTTGTCTCGTAACCTTAGGGAATGTTTGCATTGGGAAGCGAACTTGGGTAATAGTTGTACTTAAAAAAAAAAAAAATTAGCCTGTTTAATTAGTTGTTTGCATCATCCTTTAGGGTTGCGTGGCGGGGCGTTACAGTATGACCATCAAATTTAATCCAACACTATGTTTTTCCCCCTTTGGAGCTCTTTTCGTCCAGAGACCATAACTTGGGCATACGATATCATTTTTTGGCAAACAAGATATCATCGGAAAACTAGTTCTGTCAATTTTCCAGTGGTGTGGGTCTCATCACTTTAATTTTTTGTTGGTGCATTCTACAACCAGTTGAAATCAAAGGAGATGTTTTCAGTCCCAAGCTCGTAACTTTTGACTCATTTTTCCATTTTTCGTGATCTCAGCGATGTTGGAACTATCTTTCAGAGCTCTTCAATTCCATCCATGCAATTTTTCTAGATTTCACTCCAGGTTTATTTTATTCAGTTTTTTGTGTTTCACACTCTAGTGAACTACCTAGACATATTAGCTCTTGGTAACTTCTCGTTTGTATGGGATGCTTCGTTTTTTGTTGTTCTTCATGTATTTCCAATTTTTTATTCTTTTTGGGAATTTTGAGTATCATTTGTAAGCAATATTCTATGTAAAAGCAATGAGATAAAGTGCCACACTATTGTACATGTATTTTGAGGATTTTGCACATAAGGTTGTGCCATATTTTGTACTTGCACTGTATTATACAGTGCCATGGGGGGGCTATGTAGTGCCTTTGTTTTTGCCATCACACCTTTGTTCGGTGAGTGTCCCTCCACAATGACAGTGGATCCATATGATTCCAACCTCATGCATGTGTGCTTTGTTTTGCACACCACTTTTTCAGTTGCAAGTGCTTTCTTGTGCACTTTCAGATGTTGTTTCTTCTCCTTCATGCACTACAGGGTGTTACACAACATTTCAGTGGATTTGTTAGGCTCTCCCAGTTCAGCATTATGGGGCGGGGGGGTATTATACTGTTCATGTTAATGCTTCCTTGGTTTCACCTTGGAAGGAATCTTCCATTCTCAGTTGATCAATTTTTTTCAGACTATTGGTACTTGTGCCATCTGTATCTTTGTTCCAGGTGTTTTCCTTTATTTTCCATCTGATTCAAGTAGTGTCGTTTGGGGCACTCATGCAGATTGTTGTCTTTTTGATCGTGATCATCCTATCTTCAGAGGAGGTTCTTCAACACCACAACACTCATCTTTTGGTAGTTGTTTGCAACTTCTTCTACTTTAGTGATGTTCTTCATGGCTTTCAACATCTCTTTTTGGAGTAGAGTTTTTCCTATGAGGTTTTCTTTATTTCTCCATTTTACAGAGATTTGGTTGTATTCAGGTACCTGATCAGGCCTAGTTGTCGGGACCCATGTTTACTTTCATGCATTGTAGTTACTTTTTATTTCTTGCACTTATTTGTAGCTGCATTGTTGCTCATCTTAAGGGGGGGTGTTAGAGTAAAGGTTTTAACTTAATTGTGTTAATTAAGTTGCCTTTATTCATCTCTTAAGATTTCACTTTAGTTTGCACATTGTGACATTCAATAATTATATTAATTATTAAATGTCCTCCTATTAAGGTTTCTTTTAGGGTTGCACAATCTCCTTTCATAAGGATTGATGATTGTATTTTATTAAGACTCTCTAATTAATACATATTTTCATCTTTCAAAGCACCCTTGCTTTTTTGTCTCCAATGTCTTCTTCTGTGACAGGTTATTTGCATGCAGGTGATCTTCGGAGTCTGTGAAGTTGGATCTCACAACTTCTACATAGAGTATGAGATCAAAAAACATCAATGAACATCTTAAGAGCATACACAATAATTCAATTCACCAGAATTACATTCTCTTCTTTCAGAAACACCAACTATAGCAACAAAATAACTGTAGGAACAAAAAAACTCATAACTCGCTTCAATCTTGATGCACACCTCTGAAAATTCTAGAGGATATACTAGATAGGCTCAACAACAAACCCTTTAATACATGACTTCAGAATACCAACGTACACAAATTTCCACCACTCTGATCTCCACAACTTCATAGACTATCTGCAACATATTTATTCTAATTTTCTCAATATCCTCAACATATACAACCTTTAAAACATTAATGGTAATAGTTTTGACATCAATGACAACCACATATCATGAGCAACACAACCATAACATCCAACAATCTACATCTCTATGAAAATTGGTATAAGCTAATAGTCAACTTATTATCTTATTTATAGCATCTCCTTAGCTTTTTATACTAAAAAATTCAAGGTAGAGGGACCCATGATTCTTTGAATTGGATACCACATAAAAATTTATGTGTTATAGTCATTGCTTCCATTGTTTGCATTTTCACATTAGGATGCATATTTTTTACAATCAACACTCTTTTAATGTCTTGCCAAAATTAATATTATTAATAATTTTAAACTTTTATAAAAATGTATGGAAAATAAGTACATAAATAAGAAATATATTGTAATAGTTTCTTCAACAAAGGATAAAAAAATCATGTGGACCGTACAAGGATTGTGGTGGGACTTAAAAATTTACATGGATGGAGGCTAGGGTTTTGGGGTTTAAGGTGGGTGTTTTCTACCCGTGGGGTATTAACGAGGGAGATCAATGATAATCCTTCCTCGTGGATCTCGCACGATCAGATTAAAGGCCCCTGAGGGTACTATGAGGTCTGTGAAGAGACGACACATCACCTGGTTCTTGAACCGATAGGGCTAGGTGGGACCCATTGTCCAGTTGCAACCTCTTGTTTTCTTAGGTTGTGATTGGGCACGATTCTCCCAGGGCGCTGATGTGGATTTTCAAACAATTTTTGACTCAATCTGAGTCATCCGACTTACCATGTTTGATCCACATTAATGGTTTGATTTTTGTTGGGTTCCTGTTCATCCGCGTTGGGAGTTCTTGCTCTTTGCAAGTTCTTCTCATTAATGGCATGAGTTTTTTCAGTGGATCCTCACTTAATTTCCCTACGTGCGAACAATGTTCTCTAGATACATGCAATGATGGGTTATACGCCATGCCTTTGCAAGCTAGGAATAATTTGGGGTGGCTACATCAGCCACTAAAATGCTCGAATTCTCATGCTGCATTCGAGCAATTAATATTCTCACACCAATTAACTCTATAAATGCTCATTGTGTTATCTGGTATTATCATCACATTTTGAGTTGTCTTGTTTGCAGGTGGTCAAGTCTCTCTTGTATTTTGTAAGGTGTTCTTTGCAATGGACCATTCGATTATGCGCAGAAGTACCAGACTCGGGGTGAGAAATTTGTAGTCTGACGGGGTACAACCTATCCTTAGCAAGCCCAAGGTTGTCCATGATGCTTATAAAGGGATAGGGAGCTCCAAGTCCCCACTGGTGTTGTCTTCTAGTTTTCATGGTGATGGGTTTGAAAATGACTCGGACTACCAACGTTACTTGGCGTCCATGACCAAGCTTCTGGAGGTCAATGAAGAGCCCCTCATAGTTGCCCCAAAAACTATGATGGCATCGTGCCATGCTACCAGATCATGTGTTAAAGCGGATAGAAGGAAGCTGGTCTCGCTTCTTATTGAAGTGAGGACCAAGAGCAGTCACCTCTACCGGGGCCGTGTGTCTTCCAAGTAGTTGTAGTTTTTGGGTGTGTTACTTTTGGGTGGTGTGTTGACATGGATGTACGCGTGCCTGCCACACTCTTTTTTCTATAGCTCTGGTTGGTTACAATGGTATAACTATTTTGATTCCTTGAACTGATTATGGTTTTTTCTAATGATGAGGAATGTGAATTTGAATTTCATTTTAAATGAAATTCAATTTTGGAATGAACAATGTAGCCTATTCTTTGTTGCTCTCCTATCCTATAAAGGAGATTTGATGGCTCATTATTAAGGGTTGTTGTTTTTTTTGGGTCCGAAGGCTTAGAATAGGTACAGTTAGTGGTAATGCAGGATTTTGAAGGTATTATGTAGGAAATCATGCATGGTTGGGAATACTATGAAATAAGTATACTATGCTTTTGTAATTACTGATATCGAAAGAAATCTAAAAAAATTAAGACATTTTGCTCTCCTGTGTATGGGCCATGGATTATGAATAGATTTATTAAGGGTTTGTTCATTCAGTTTCAATGGTGTAGTTTAATGTGTAATTTGTTCTCTTGCTTTAACTTAGTGAGTTAATCAAATTCTTGAACACAAATTGCATGTTTATGGTTATATGCTTAGGATTCACTAAGGAGTATTGTTTTAATATACTAACAAATCTCATGGTAGCAAAGCACTATGCTGATAAGTTCATTTTCATCAGAACTACATTTTATATGACTCCCACCCAACAGATGAGGCACTGGATAGTATTGGTAAATTTCTTTCAGGTATAGGACCGTGACTCTAAGCATGGTGATTCAATACCCAAACATTTTAACAAATATCAACTGCTATCTATTTTTGGGATATAGATCTTATGATAATTTTTAGTCTCCTTGCTTTGGGATATCTGTTATTATTCTTTGGTTTTTCCACCTTCAGGGTAATGACTATTTGTTAGTGTTAGTGGGGACTGCATCTGTAAGAAGAAGTGTTCTTACCAATCATGAAACATTCTTATGAACACACTTGGGTTTACCCACCTTAGTTTCATAGAGCCAAAAGTGTAGGAGATGTCAGTCTTTGACTGACTCTTGTTAGTTGGCCACTAGTCTTTGCAGTTCTTTATAACAGAGGTTGGCTACCTCTTAGAGAATTGCAAATCCTATGTGGGAAAAAACACCAACAGATTGTAAGATATACACAAAATGGATCTACATTGAAAATTCGGTAGGAAAATTCAAGTAAATACAATTGGTAGATGTAAAACCAAATAGATGTGAAATTGTGGACTATAATGATTGTAGAATATACATAATGGATTTTTTTTAAAGGTTTTAGAAAATTTCAATCAAATTCAATTGGTAGATGCATAGACAAATTTCACAACCTTCACCAAAATCCTTGTCGATTTCCTTAATATGAGAGATTTGGAACAACTAGGTATGGACATCCATCAAAGCATAATACGAAGATGAATTTTCTCAAATGTTGTGGTTGTAGACTCCATTTTCAAATCTATGTAAAATGTGGGAGGATAGACAAATCTTGTGAACTATTTGACAAAATATCTCAAAGAATTGTAATCTCATGGAATACACTCTAATTAGAAAAGTTGCATCACTACCCTCATAACAATCTCTCAATTTGTTTTAGTTTCTATTGTGTTACTCAATTTGAAACTTAATTGTGATACATTAAGTTCATTGTCAAATTGTCATTTGTGTGTCAAGTTTGTCAAAATCCAAAATGATCAATTATTAATAAAATCATGGATAATGTAATACTGGGATGGGTGACCTCCTAGGAAGGCCTAGTGCTTCATCGCTTTGAGAATCATTTAGATGCAATGAAGGCTAAGTGGACCATTCATTATCATGAGAGACGGGTTCTTGTGAAACACTACTCATGAAACATGGGTCAATGAGTTTGACTTGTAAAACTACATAATTGAATCTTGATAACAATATCAAAATTTGACACAATGTGAAAAATACTTCCTACTTGTCAATAGATCATGTTGTCAAAATCTAGAATTTGAAATTATGAATTCTTTGTAATTACTCAATAGATCATGTTGTCAATTGAACCTATTGAATTTTTTTACTACAACCCACACGTGTTTCCTAGAAGCTCCTATTAACTTGCCACATTCAGTAATAAAAGACTAGGAACAATATGGCCAACTTAATGAGAATACAATAAGGTTAATTATCCTACACTTCGGACTCTATAAAATCAAGGAGGGTATTCCCTAATATGTTCTCTTAACATACATCATTTAAACAATTCATTTGCACACAGGTAAGCAATAGATAGATCCCCAATTAATGTTAAAGAATGAAATCCTTCAAGAAATTGGCTATTCCTTAAAAAATACTCATGTCTATTTAACAGAGAATCGCAAACTTCACATAAAGTAAATTGATAGGAAATGTTTGAGTAAAATATCCTAATGCCATAACACAAAACACACGAGAATAAAATGTAATCATAATTCCAATGCCATATCCCAGTGCACAGAGTCAAAAGAGAAAACTGAACTACAGGGTAAATTTAATTTTGAACACTTATGATCTATTATGAATTGCATTGCAACCCATATATCTATACCTGAGTTTATTGCTCCTTTATGAATCCTATTTGTTATATTGTATGAATTTACTAGTTAACTGAAGCATTTAACCAATCCTTTGAACCAGAGCTGTAGTTAAACATAATTCACAGTAAAGAACAAATTAAAATCATCTTTGATATATATTTCATTAATAATCCATGTAACATAACACAATAGGAGATAAAATAAACTCCAAATATTCATGAGTTTGATACAAACATGCTAAAAAACCCCATGATTAACAAAGTTCTCCAATCTGAGTCAAAAAAATTTAAAACTTGGACCTACAATTCATACTCTCTATATTACTAGACTCTTATTTCTCACATTTTGGATATTTCAACCGACCACTCTCTCGGCCCAGAATTCCCTTTTATAAAACAAGGGAGCCAACAAGCTTCAGGTCAGAGAGTACACATGTCCATTTATAATTGGACTGCTAACTCCTGATTCAGAGTGGAACATATAAGACAAAGATCATCATTAGTTGATAAGGAGGAATGAAAAAATCGCTATGAAGGCCGCTCCCCATACATCGAAGGCATGCTTAGCCATTATAGTATTAACTCCACCTTAGCACCCTATACTTGGAGTCAAAAGGAGAATGCAATTTTAGAGTATAACATCTAAGGCCAGATCTGTATTATACATGAACAAGTTGCAATTCTTGACTATAACACTCATAATTCTAGTTCATCAGTGAACACCTTTTTCCATAATTCAAACTCCTCCTCGGAAGGCCACTGGAAAGCCACAACCTGATCAAGCTTGTTTCGATAGGGAGCATAATCTACCATTATCGATGTGGCCTTTCTATCAAAGTTCTCTAAGAAACTTATAACAAAATACAACTTTTCCAATGTATTCTCTAGCATGCGGATGTCAGCATTTTTGCATATCTCATGTGTTTGAGACATCATTATATTGTTCATTTCCTCCTTCCAAACTTACAGGGGTTTGACTTCATCCTGACTATGTAAAATATGAGGCAATGGGGTCAAGTCCTTTCCATCATACACATCTTTCAACAATTTAATCTTGGATTCCATTGGCACGGAAAAACCTTGAAGCTTTTGCTCAACAATTGCCTTGACCAATTGATATGTTGCAATAATAGTAGGATATTTATCACCATGTTGTTTTTCCCCTACTACCATGAATTTCAACTTCGCCATTCTAGGGCTCCATTTGTTTAGCAATGGGATGGCCAATTCTTTATCCCTTGGAAACATTTTTAGTGCTTGCAACATTAGGACATAATTTGCATGAACAATGTTTAGCCTACTTTGGACCCTTTTGTTTAAATGTTTCAAAACAGTGTCCACTATCACTGCATTGCTTCTCCCTGCTGCATCCCAGATTTGCTTTACCATCTCCTTATATTCTTCAACCTAATGAATCATTTTCTCCCTAGAAAGTCCCCCTCCAAGGCTAGTAGCCCTCTCAATAGCGATAGGCACTTGTCCCATATTATATGGAACAATAGCCAAAGACTGTGCTTGTGCAGGAGGTTGAGACTGCTCTACTGGTGGGTCAGGAATAGTGTGGTTAGAACTGGCTTGCTTTTGAGATCTCATGGTATCAATTTGTTGCCTCAATACAGCCAATTCAATTTCTAACTCTGCTACCTTTTGTTGACTCTTATTATATTCAATAATAATGTCATTATATTGGCTTCTCAGAGTATCCCGGTCCTTGGTCAAACCTTCAACAGTTGCTTTGGTGAATTTGGAAACATTCACGACCATATCAATAGCTTCCAATGTTGGGGTGTCAACAACTCTCCTCACAACCAAGCGACCACTGAAGTCAGAAGGTTCTGCAACAATTGGCTTTTTAGAGCCAGTGGATAGGGACCAGATTGCCAATGCATCCCATTCCTCACTAAAGGTCGATCCCTTGATTTCCAATGTAGCCTCCTCTTCAGTAGCAAGAAGTGGCTTATTAGCCCTTCTTATTGTGTCAAACACCACAGCATCAACGATATCCCATTCAAGGGTAGCAATACTCCACTTTTTTGTACCAATTCCTGGCCCTGTTCTGGTGTTATTGCTTTGAATTTGTCTCTCATTTTTTCTTTGACCTTAGCTTGAATTACCTTCTCTGGGAGCTCTGGATGCAGACTTCTCTCATGTGCCAGCTTCTCAGCATATAATGTAGAATGTGCTCTCCATACAAAATCTTTACAAGCACCAGTTTGAATAAAAGAGTCATCCATCATGAACTCTCTACAGGCTTCTATTCTTAAGTCATCATTGCTTGTTATTCCTTTGATTTCATCTTTTCCTAACCTCAAAGAAACTGTACCTGAACCTGTTGCAATGTCAACTGGTTCCAATGGCATCTCAGGATGCATTTCATCCAGAGTGACAATAATGTCATCATCCTCGTCACCATCACAATCAAAAATATTTACTCTTTCAACCCTCTGCCTCTTTGGTGATGGTGGGCAATCCTATTCTGAAAAACTTGGAGGAGAATCCAAATCAACAACATTTGGTACTGATTGCCTTGAAGAAGATGGTGTAATATTTTTAGCAACATCTTCATCCCTACTTCCCTTTCTTCTAGAAAAAACCTTATCTTCTTTTGGGGCTGATAAGTAGGCCTCTCCTCTTCCTTTACCCTAGGGTATTCCTCGATGGTTTGTGATTTTCCCCTTTCTTCCACAACCCTTTCATCTTTCAAAACTCCAACCAAGCTCTCAAAATTATCAATAACATGCATTTCCCTGCTAAACTCATCTTTAGCATTAGGTATGGGATTGAAACCAGGTATTTTCTCCTGCTTACTTTTTGCCATTTTAGAGTAGACAATGTATAGTGCCTTTCTTTCATCTTGTAATTCCAAATCAAAAATATTCCTGATGGTGTCCTCAGGAAAGTAGAAGTTGTGGACAAAAGCTCTTGTCTGATGTTTTTCCTTCATTTGAGAGATAAAACCCTCAAGATCATGATTCCTGGGACACATAGTCCTTAGCCTATAAGGCCCAAGTAATTTATGCAACTCCTTCTATCCTCCCTTTGCCATAACAAAATCGGCAAATGTTGTATATTTAGGGAAGAAAAAATTGTTCTTCTATTCAGCTGGCAAGTGTAGTTCCTGAGTGCCCTCCAACTGCCTCATGATTTCCAAAAATCCAATTCTAAGGGGCACCTCCCTTGGCAGAACCTTTGGATTGACATTAGTGCCAAAAACCCTAAAAACTGTGGTATTATGATAGGGGATAATATCTCCCC
Source organism: Sequoiadendron giganteum (assembly GCA_007115665.2). Taxonomy (NCBI): domain Eukaryota; kingdom Viridiplantae; phylum Streptophyta; class Pinopsida; order Cupressales; family Cupressaceae; genus Sequoiadendron; species Sequoiadendron giganteum. Next base: position 578,302,769 of record CM021101.1, read on the forward strand.
AATTGTGCATTATGTTCAATTCAGGCCTTCTCTCCATCGGCCTCAAGAAGTCATGAATTTCTTTTGGGATCCTTGAGGGGTCATGAACCAGATCCTCCCTTAATTTAGATCCAAAGACATTATGGAAAATTACATAATCAAACTTATGATCATGCATGTCAAGAATCCTAGTCCAATATTGGACTGTCATTTCAATGTTTCCTTCCTTCTTCTTTAATTCCATATCTTTTTTGAACACATCCTGACCCCTATACAGAAACATGTGGATTAACAAAAAATACCATTTAAATCCAACCCAATTCTTCCCCTCCTATACAGAAACATGTGGATTAACAAAAAATACCATTTAAATCCAACCCAATTCTTCCCCTCCTTTAGGGCTACCAGACCCGTGTGCATCTTCTCTGCCAAATAAGTGGCAAAATCATATATTACATTAAAACCCGGGTGCTAGAGATTTACTGCCATATAGATAATATCGGTAGGCAAGGTTTTCTTTAAGCTGACTCATTGAACTTGACATAAAGCACAAACAGTCTTCTTGAAATAATTGGAGAAATAGTCCACAAGAAAAGGTTGTCTCAATCCTGCCAATTACTACCTTCTTCTGATTTTTTCCTCTTCCTGAGACTGCCAAATGAGGTATTAAAAAGGATGTTTTGAACAAACCCCTAGTATTTCTATATTCTTGTCTGAAAACCTCCATGTCGACAAGAACCATATCCTTACTCCATTCGTGCAATTTGAAAATCTCTGTAATTTCTTCTTTGGCTATCTTAATCATCTGCACACTAGCATGTGTTCTGACAATTCGAGCTACAGGGTTATATCTAGCAGCAATGTCCTTTAAAAGATCTACATCCATATAAACATCAGAAACCACCAATTTACCTAGGTCTAACCTCCAAGGGTTACACAAAGGAACCCACAAATTGTTGTTCCCAAACTAATTGGAGAACAACTACCACCCGGTGTATGGTAACTCAACATCTTGAATTGCACATTGCTTGTCTATCAATCCTTCCAAGATTTGAGGCTCATAGAACAAAACCTTTCCCTCCTGCTTCTTGCTAGTAGAGGATTGTAACAAATCGATAATATCTTGGGATAAAGACCTGGTAGTGGTTTCAGAACCAGAACTTTAGGCCTTGGGTGCTATTTATACTAGCCTAATGATAATTCAAACTAGGGTTTGCTTATCTTTAGATAGCAAATAATCACAATTTTCTCCTTTAGCCTTTACAAAAAATTCTTCAATATTCAAAATCCCCTAGCAATTATCTAGACAAGCTCTAAAAGAGAATCTATTCAATCAATTCTTCAAGAACAAAAATAATAAATAATCACGAATTTCCCAACAAGCAACCATAAAATCTTTTGAATTTATAATAAATGACATGTGATAAATACGGTTTCAATTGCAGAACATCCATGGCAACGAAATTCAGAAATCGTAACCATAGCTTGCTTCACTCGATACCAAGCAATTCTTCCTCAATGTAGAGATACAACACAAAAATAGTAATTCACAAATTTTAGCATTTAATTATGCAGGCAAAGTTGAACTCAGCCATTACTATTCACTCACACGAGATAAAATAGCTATAGTACAATACCAATTTATTTTTAAATACGAGTCATTGATCAATCACAATGTTGGCCAGGAGAACGACTCAGATTTAGTCAAAATAGTTTGAAAATGTCATGTTCTCCCTTCAGTCACCAAACAAACAGGATATTCACTTACCGAGCACCACATCATTATAGAAATGGGCCCCACCTTTGTTATTAGTGCACAACAGCGGATTCCACGCGTCACCAAATCACACACCTCCAACATTATTGAAACTGCAATTTTAATTACGCGAGGTTAGCGAGGAATGACCACGGTGCGTCGATACGGAAATAGCTATCGGCATCAGCCTTCATCATCGATTAGTGAGAAAAACTGGTCCCCACCATCAAATGTGACAGATGGTAGCATCTCACATGCCTCGCACCATATTTGTGATGTTAGCAGAAACCTTGCGAGGTCTGTGAGCAATGATCAATATTAAAATCACTTCATCCGATGGTTGCACAATCTACACATGCAAAAGGTTATTTTGTCTGACTTTATTATTTCTTAAGTCTGGGTCAGCATCAACCGTCATCATCGATCAACGCACAAAATTGGTCCCCACCATCAAATGTGATAGATGGTAGCATCTCGCAACACTTCGCACCATATTTGTGACGTTAGCAGAAACCTTGCGAGGTCTGTGAGCAACAGTCAAGATTGAAATCACTTCATCCGACGACTGCACAATCCGCACATGCAAAAAGGTTATTTCGCCTAACTTTATTATTTCTTAAGTCTGGGTCAATCTATGCCCCATGCTTTAAGAACAACTTTGAGCCATCATTTGTCATTGTCCTAAGCAATGTCCCCTTCTCCCTTATAATAGTTGTTTTATTTTGCATGGGGTTTTTCTAATGACCGTCGATCTTCCTACGATTGATCTTGACCGCTCCCCATGATCTCGTGATGACATCACCACTAGTTGTTTGGTGATTGCGATATCACAGAAAAGTGCCACATGTCCCAAGCTACTGATGCCGAAAATGGATTAATAAATCATTTAATGTTTGTGTGAGACTTAAATACGTTATAAAGTGGGTTACTAAAACAGCTACGAGATGCACATGCTCGAGATTGATGGTGATGTTATAATCTTGGTAAAAAGTTGCTCGACGGTTATGTTTGGTGTTGCTGACTGTTGTGTTTTTAATGATCGTCAATATTCCTATGATTGATCCTGACAGCTCCCCATGATCTCGTGATGACATCACCACTAGTTTTTTGGTGATTGCGATATCACGGGTGAGCACCACGTGTCCCAAGCTGCCGATGCCGAAAAGGGATTAATAAAGCATTTAATATTTGTGTCAAACTTAAATAGATTATAAAGTGGGTTACTAAAAAAACTACGAGATGTACGTGCTTGAGATCGACGGTGATATTATAATCTTGGTAAAAATTTGCTCGACGGTTATGTTTGGTGCTCCTAACTGTTGTGAGTGAACATGATCATCGATGGAAGGAATCAATGGTTGCCCGCCATCACGTGATCCAAAGATGCAGGATGTCTAGTGATCACGATATCACCAGCAGGTGCCATGTGTATTCCTTTGGTGTTGCCTTCTATGGTGGGCCCTCGATGCTAACATGGAGATTTTGTCAGCCCTTTTGAAGATGGTCGTTCGATGATTTGACAAAAATAAAAGATCGACGACTGAAGTTTAAATTTTCATCAAATGTGATTGGAGTCATTGGCGCGGCATGCAAATGAGCTTTAATGGTGGATGAGATGTCTACTAGCTCAATTCAATCAACACAAAGTATCTACTCTTTTTCTATCTTCATCACAGAAGCATTCAGGTATTTTCCAAGTAGTTTAGAGCCAGAGATAAAAAAAATCGAACGATCACCGTGAAGTTTGGTTCTTTGCAAGGCGCGAAATCCCATGAGTTATTTTCTAAACTACTGGGTTAATTTGACTGTGTCTTTACGAAGGGTTCTATTGTGCTGGTCAAGGGGTTTTGTTAATTATTGTTGTAGGGTTACTGGTTCGTTTGAATTATTGGAATTGCACAGTTGTGTTGTATTTTTGTGTTTTGGGTACCCCTAGTTTCTTCGAGGATTTGATTTTTTAAAAGAAGCCCTAGTTGTTTAAGATGGCACCACCAAAGCAACACTCTGGCCATGTTGATTATTTGAAGAGGAATTTGTATGATGACTTCCTAGATCAACTCCCGTTGTCAACAAATTAAAGGAAGAGTGGTTTGGTTTTAATGAATGGAAAGACCCTAGGTGAAGGTTTAGTGTGCAGAAGTTATAACATTGCGGATGCTAGGATTCCTATGACTGGTCTTGAAATGTTTAGGTTATGGTATGGACAGTGAAACTTACCTCATCCCTTCTCTAATGCCTAGAGATACGACATGGGGAAACTAACAGTGCCAAATGTGTTCCTTGATGTTGACTTGCTTAGAGCAGTGACAACACAGTATGATCTTGTGACAAGGGTCATAAGGGATAATGTTGGTGGAATTCTACTAAGCATAAATGTAGATGAGATTCGACAGATTTTTGATTTGACTGAGTATAGCCCTTTCTTAGTCCAAATAGATTTTGAGGAGATGAAGGAGGAGTACTAAAGTTCAAAGGCTCTTTTTAGATCGAGGTTGCTTCCTCCTCACTTGGCCAGGGTGGGCAGTTCAACAATTTTTATCAGCCCAAATGACTAGGAGCCTTTTAGGCTGTGCTGTTTTTCTAGTCACTTCTTGACAACATTTTATTCATTGTGCTATATTTTAGGGTTCAACCCTAATACTGTGATGTGAGTTGCGTACATATTTATGGGAGCCCAGATTCAGCATCCAAACTTCTCTGTGGTATATGAATTTGCATCATTCATGTCAGAGAAGATGCATGAGGGTTTGATGAAGTTGCATGTGGGGGATACTGACACTCCTTTTTTATGGTACTCCCTGTTGATGCATATGTTCCTGTACAAGAATGTTATTTTCTTCTTAGAAAAAATGGAGTTGAGGTAGGAGGTGAATGGAGAAAGGTTACCAGTACAGGTGTGGAGTGTAGATTTGTCTTACAATAGGGGAGGTGCAAGCTTTGTGCAGTTTGATAATTGCTTTGCCTCCAAACTCAGGGCTTGGTTGGTGGTAAATGTGTCAAGAGTCCCTGAAGATTTGCATGACTTCCTTTGATCGAAGGTGAGGAAGCCTAATTTAAAAGTGTGTCACAATTGGGGTGATATCATCTTGTACCCTACAAGCACTGTCTTGAGGGTGTATGGTTTCCAGGGAACCCCTCATATCCTCCATTTTAATGTACCATCAAGGATGGGGTTTGCCGAAGTTATGTGGAAACTAGGTTGTATTCATGAGGACAACCTAAACAAGAAAGGAAAAGGGACTTTCTTCCTTGACTACACTGTTGTTTCTGATTTTTTCTTTTCCAAGGGAGGATGGGTCCACTTCGGAAGGTTTTTTGATGAATTCAATTCGAGGAATGGTCCTAGGATATAGCATGACCTTGAGGGATTATTTTCATTGTTCAGACAACAAATTAAAGGTGGAAAATTTGCACATGAATTCAACTTTCTTGAGGACCTAATCAGAAATGAGTTTGATTTGAATAGGTAAGAGTTGAACAAAGAAAAATGGATTGAATATGAAAAGTTGTTGGCTATAATACATAAAATGGATCCAAAATATGATCCATTAATGGAGTTCACTCCATTCCACAAGAGAATAGACTTCTTAATGGCTAATTTTAAAAATATCTTGGGCACCTTGATGACCAAGAGGGTCAGTTTGGAATTAGATTTTGGTATAGAAAGCCTAGATGTGAGCCCTGAAGACACAAGGCCAGCTTATTAGCCACTAGTTGACATGCCTCTATATAAGAGAAAGAGGAATGCGAGTAGTGATGAGGATGAAAGGGATAAGAAGAGAAAACAAGTCATGCAAGCATTATCACAGCTGGCTCCAAGGATCAGAGCACCCAGAGGGATAAGGATTGTGGATCTAGATTCACCACCAAGAGGTGATCCTGCAGTGTTACCATCAGAGCCAAGCCCTAAGAGGTAAAGAGTTGAGGAAACACAAGAAAATCTAATGGATGAGATAATTGTGACTGATCAAGACATGTAGGTTGGTATCCCTTCCCCTCCTAGATCAACACAATTGATGCTTTCTGACATGGATGTAAAGGGGCAATGTGTACAAGATGCCAGGATGGAGGCCTACAAGGCGTTGTTGGACGATGATGCATTTGTAAAGACTCTTATATTCTTGCAACTAGTTTGGAGGATGAAAATAGAAGAGTACCATAACAAATGCAAGAGTAGGAGAGAATTGAGACCTGATAGGTCTGAGCCAGAGAATGATGAGGAGGTCAAGGTCGAATTAATGGAAGAATTCAAAGGCATCACTCCTGAGAAGGGAAGAAGACTTGTGACTCAGGCTGGTGTCTTACTTTTGCCTGAATGGGACATAGCTGATGCGGTTGCATTCAATGCTATCTTACAATCCAAGCACCTTATACAAAATAGTGAAGAAGAGGTTAAGGCAACTCTGTAGGACTCTGCCTTCAATGAGGAGTATGAAACTCTGGCCATATGGGCATTGGAACCCTAGGGCAGAAATCCAAATGTAACTGATATTATCCCACACGTAAGGGGAGGGCTAATCATCAAGAGAGATTCTAAAACTTCAACAATAGAAGCTACAAGCCTGACAGTAAATGTGGCTAAATCGGGCCAAAAGACAGTTGAGAGAGAAGAGGCCTTAAAGAAGAGTCTGATGGAGAAATACAATATGATAATTGTAGAATATAGTAGGATGCATCAAAGGAATGTTGAGCTGCAATTTGAAGTAGATAGGTTGAAATATGGGTAGGTGGGAGAATCCTCTAGTGCTCCTAGTATCAGAGCATTACCTTCTATTACAGGATCAGTCCCCACTACTACTCCAATTGTTTCAACTCCGAGGTCCCCCATCTAGGCACTTGCTCTCACTCCTACACCAGGGCCAGTTGAAGAAGAAGTTGAATATTCTATGGATCCCACCAAGAAGCAAATGTTGAATAGGATCACAGAATTGCAGGCTACCTTAAAGGCAAGTGAGGATGATGCAATTTCCAAACAAAGTGAGGTGGTTGACATAGTTTTGAGGCATCTTAATGAAAAGGTTCATGGTAAATTACCATCTGTACATTCTTTGTATTCTTTATTCTTGGATGGAATAAAAAATATCAATAGGGATCGGGAAATAGTTTTGCCTTTGGCTAACAAATGGATCCCTAGGGCCAATGATCTGGATATTATGTACAAAGCTTCTAGGCTTGATGTGAACAACAGGCCCCAGTCATTGAAGCCTACTGAAATCTTTGTAAAATCATTGAACAGATTCCAGGCCCTACCTAATGATTTGAGTAGAAGAATTAGGGAGCTGATAAAGAGCTTTGATGACTAGAATGATACATTTTTTCCAGACATTATTGATGCACAAGGAAATGTTAAGACATTGCAATAGTGATAGGATGGGGTAGAAGAAGTTATCAATGCACAAATCAAATCGATTTGTGATGATTAAAACTATGATTTGTTGGTAAATAGTATGGATATGATAATTAACACCAACACATTCTTAGAGTGTTTTGAAAGGGAATCCAATTAGGTTATAGTGAAGTACACACCTTACAATACTAAGGTAAATGAGGTGGTGAATTTTGGCTAGCCAAAGGATGAAGATTATCAGAGATGGGTGGAAAAGTACTTAACCGAAGAGGAGTAAAACAATGTCTATTAATTACCATAGGATGGATGAAGGAATGCAAGACAATGATGTAAACAATTTTGGAGACAGCCACAGGAAATGATTTAACAATGGACAAGGCATGTGAGCAGAATGAGAAGATGTTCAAAATGGAGATAACCATAAGAAATGCATTGGAGGATGTTGATACACACAAGCGACCAACTTACCAAGATTATTTGTCAAACATCTATTTATGGCTTAATAGAGCATAATTTCTAGTTTTTAATTTTTGTTAGAAAAAGACATTTCTCAAAGGATGCGCCCTTTCACAATTTTGATATATTTATATTTGTTTCATAATGTAAAATAGATATAGGCGAATAGGAGAAAGATACAATAGATAGTTTGCAATGAAACTTTCCTTTAAAAGACTCAGATGCATGTATGAATTTTGATGAAGTTAATGAAGATGTCTGAACTTGTGGCTTGATCTTGGTATCAATTGTTTGTGGAATTATACAATTATCTGGTTGTCTCCATTGTGATGCTTTTCTGTTGTTTAAATTGATATATCAAGAATATATATATATTCAGTTTACCGATACACATTTGATGTATTTGTGTGATGTGATTATTTGGTTCTTTCAAGTAAATATTAAACCCTTCTAGTCAATCACAGTAACTGAAGAGTATTAATTGGATCAATAAGAAGAATCACATAACTAGGATTGTCATTCTATCTCAAGTAGAGTTTTTCAATCATTTACTTGCACATTTATACATGTTATAAACTACATCTGTTTGCCAAACACTTTGAATTATTACCATCATAGATTACACTTTTATAGATCTTCATTAGACTCCATACACCCAACAAGGCAGTGGTCTCACGCTTTCATCTTTTGGTTTATCCATTTTATTTTTTACATCTGTTAATTGAACATATTCTAATATAATTCAATTATAATTAAAATTGAAAACATCATAAATTAATTATGTAACCACATAAGTCAAATATAATTCTATCAAGAAATTAATATCAAATAGATAATACAATCACATAACTCATACATTTCAATGCCATTGATCTTCTTCTTCATCCAACTCTTTGTCTGTATCATCCGATCCAGATTCAACATTGTAAGGATTGGTCATATCATCATCATCATCATCATTGATATTAGTTTTGATAATGTCATCATCCACATGGATATCATCTTCATGAACATTAACTCCTACATCATCATGATCTAGTTCCTCCTCTTCGTCATCTTCGTCAGGCACATCATCAACTAACTGTTGATCCTGATCATCATCTACAACATCTTCTATTTATTCAGTATCTTCCTCTTCCACCACATTATACTTTACCGGCCTTCCTCTTGGATCATGTCTAATAGCATATGACGAACCTGCTTTACCTAGAACCTTTGAGTAAAATACCTGCTCACATTGGCTTGGAAGAACATAGGGCTCATTTCCAACTCGCTCAAAATACCTTGTATTAACCATGGTAAATCCATTATCATGTTCAATAACAGTTCTCTCGAAATCATTTTCATTCAATCATAGCCTGTACCATAGGACAACATACAAAACTAATTTTAAGGACTTAAAGTCACACTCAAGTATATCATCCAAAATCCCATAGTATTGAATTTCTGAGACTTCTGGATGTATGTCACTTCTAGATGAAACATTAGTCACCTGGAAGACTGTAGTTATCCTAGAATCACAAGTTTTTTTTGTGTCATCCAAGTTTTTTATTTGAAATTTATGACCATTGCACCACATAGCCTTGTGGTGTTTCACTTGCAATATGTCAAACATGTAAAACTTATTGCAATATCATTAGTTGATAAACATATTTATTCTTGGCCGAATGTATGCAAAGAAAAAAATATCAACATATATATACATCAATATAATTGAAAATAATTAAATAATATGGGTGATTAATAAATTTATACATACCTGTTTATCTCTTAAACCATATGCCCAATCAATTTCCCTTGGTATAACATTGGAATCTCCATTACGATGAACTTCTTTAACCAATGAAGCCACACCTTCCCAAGTTAATGCGCGACCAGATTGTTGACATCGTTCAATCCATACCGTCATCCAATCAAGATTGTTTGTGACAATATACAACCTCAATTTATAATTGATGAATATTGAAGATTAATAATTAAATAAGTACAATATACATAAAAACCAAATGTAAAATGTATTCTAATTAATTTTCATGACCATCTTATAATTACCTGTCACTTTCCTCAATCTACCTTTCCCTATCAAGTACTCCCCTTCGAATTTGTTAATGGAGTTGGGATCCCAAATGCGATCTACATGGATCTTTACTGCAAGCTTAGGAAGATATTCAGTAATGTACACCATGGTCTGGTATACCATGTATCCCTCCACCATAGAACCCTCAGGATGTGCTCTTTTTCTAACCAAAGCCTTAAAAAATTTCAAGTGCCTCTCAACCATCCACATTGACCTTGTGTGTACAGGTCCACACAATTCAATCTCCTCAACTTGGTGTATGTGGTAGTGTTCTTGTGCATTGAAAAATTTCGAAGGTAGACGCTTTTACATTTCACACATTAGATGAGGAATTCTTCTCTTCCAATAATTTATATCTTCTTTATGGATTGATTTAGATGACAACCATCTACAAGTGATTCAAGGCACAAATATGTTAACTAGATTTAACAAAAATATACAATGAATTGAAAAAATATCGTTACTTACCTCATGCATTTTCCAAGATCATATATAACTTGCTTGACATTGTTGTCGATGTTGTCTAGGAGATATAGAGGTAGAACGTACTGTAACAATTATAAAATGATCTTTTCATTAATATTTTTCTAAAAGTAGTAAACATAATACATTGAAAAGTACATGAAGTATACACACACACACACACACACATATATATATATACACTAGAATAATTACCTTAATAAAGGTATTCCAATCATGTGTTTTCATCCTTGACCCAAATTCACCTTTCTTTGTTATGATATTGTTTATGTTCGCAACAAATCCTATGGGAAATTGAATTTTTCGTATGACTTGTTTTATAGAATTGCTTTGCTACTCCATTAATAACCAAGGAAGGGCACTTATATTAATTTGGTCTCTATTGCTATTTAATTGAATGACATTTTCCATTGCATGACTAGCATTCTGAATGCCACTACAAATTTTGACAATTTTTTCTTTGTCATGCCTTCCATCCAATATTTTCCATAACATTTCTATCATATTCTTTCCGATATGCATTGTATCAAACAAATCCTAAATTTGTAGCTGCTCATAGTAGGGAAACCTACTAAATTGTCTAGGATAACTTTTCAGTCCCTGTGGAAGCTGACCATTAATGCCTTGATGACCTTCATGAAGCATATAAGTTAAACAAATTAACAACTAAAATCATTGTCAATTACAGCATGAGTAAACACAACACAATATAAAAATATAAATTCAAAACATATCATAAGTGATAGATAAAAAATTTGATCCAATGTATAACCTTGACGATTAATTCTATTATATTCCAACTTCCATAGGCGAGGTGTCATTCTTCGTGGTTTTGATGTAGTCTCTTGTTTCCCATTGAAAAGATGTTTTTTAGTAGTTCGATACTTATGATTTTTGTGGAGGAAGTTCCTATACTCATCAAACACCTGCTTTCCTAAACTTGTTGAACGATGAGATTTCATCTTTGGACCACAAATTGGACATGCAAATTTTCCCTTTGTTTGAAGACCTACGAATCATCTATAATTGGATTAAATATGTCAATTTTTATAATTATATATAATGAATAGATTATTTAAAAAACATGCATGATATCTAATTCATAAAATTAAATATCGTTAAAGTCATGCAGTCGAACATTATAACATACCAGAAAAATATGTTAGCCCTGGGGCATCATGAATTGTCCATACAAGAATTGCATGGAATTGAAATTGTCTTTGTGTTATTGGTCTAGATACGTCATACATAGTCACACCATTCCATAACTTTAGTAACTCGTCGAAAAGAGGCTCAATATATACATTCATATCTTTAACTTGGTACTTACCTAGTTGAATGAACATAAACATTACATAATTATTATAACCATTTTACTCCAATATATATAAATTCATGTACATGACTATTAAATGAAAAAACATATAAGTCATTAGGCAGCAAATAAGACAAATGAGATGCTACTACGTTAAAGAAAATTGATGTAAAAAAATACCTGGAACAATCATTGCCAACATTATGTGCTCCCTCTTTATTGACATCCATGGAGGAATATTATTGTTGATAACAAAAATAGGCCACACTGAGTAAATAGATCTCAGCTCTCCAAATGGATTGACACTGTCCGCTGCCAATGAAAGCCTGAGATTACGAGGTTCTTCTTTAAAGTGTGGCCATTTTTCCTCCATGTCCCTGAATGCAGAACCATACGCGGGCATTCGAATAATCTCATATCCACTTCCATTTCGTGCATAGTAGTCCATAAATTGCACTAAGCTTTCACATCTAAATAATTATTGCATACGTGGAATAATGGGAATATAACGAAGAACCTTGTGAGGCACCTTTTTTGTTAGTTGATCTGTTTGATATCTACTAATATGAGATTCTGGGCATTCTATTGCAGATTCATGTTGTTTATGATATATAATATGATCATTTAGACATGCATCTATTGCTTGATACTCCATTCCAATATATTTCATAATGCCAGATAAATCTTGGTATGAGCGAGGTAAAATATTTTATGGTGGTAGCAAAAATGCACCAATCAATCTACAACAAAAAATAATTTTTTAATATAAAGAATATTAATGGTACATACTTCATCCTTTATTTAATAGCGATGAACTAACAACAATTAAAATAGATGAAAAAATATGACATATATGACATACCTTAACATCTGTGAGATTGCTATGTTGGATAAACCATTCATAACCCTTAAGTCCACCAACAACAATACAACATAGAAGAGTTGTTTGGGAGCCTTCATAAAGGGGCTTGTATGCCTTCTCAAGTATAGGTAAATCATGAACATCATCAAAGTCATCTCGATCAACATGATCAAATGTGCCACTACATGTGTCATGGATCAATGTATTTGTACAATCATCTTCAATTGTGTTTTCTAGCGCATGATCATCTTCTTCCATAGGATCATTAACTTCATCTTCGATATTCACAACTCCATGTTCCTCCGCTTGCAAAACCACATTCTTTAGGCCGTGATAATCCATATCATGTGCCCTAGGGCACCCCACCTTTATAATAATGACAGACACAAATAAACCATGATCATGATCAAGTGATTTTTTTTATATATATCAAATGTTCAAACAATATAAACACATATAATAAAAAACTTACCAATGGACGATAACCATGCCCCCCTTTCAACGTGACCATGCTTCCTACAATGTTTCTCAGCTGTTGTGATTAAAATTCTTCTCATCTTTAAGCCCTTGCAATTATTGCAAGGACAATAACATTTCCTGTCACCCTTTCTTATGAATCTATCCCACAATCTATCAAGTGACTCTTCATTTTGTTCTGGACTAATATTATCTAACATGATTTTTCTTTACCAAGCTTGAATATTTAGATCTTCAAAAAATATCAAAATCACACTCCAATAATTTTTAATCATACACAGGTAACAAAATATAATAATTATGATATTTTACACCAAAAAAAATTGGCATGCAACCACCATTGCAAAATAGAAGATAGTCTGAAGTTAATGACCCCAAAAAACACTTTCAAATGCTAATTCCAAAAATTATTAAATTTGGATTTTACTATGATTTCCAACTGTTAGACTCCTAAAATCAAAATATTGAACTTGTACAACAAAATTTGGAAATGAAATTCTCAAAATGTAGCTAATAGGCCTTAACAATTAAGGCCTACTCAAGATTTTGTGAAGTCACTGCAAGGTTTCCAGGCCTTACCTGATGATTTCAGTAGGAGGATTAAAGAGTTGGTAAAGAGTTTTGATGACTAGAGTGACACATCTTTACAAGATATTGTAGATGCCCAAGGAAATGTAAGATCACTACAGCAATGGCAGGACAGGGTAAATGAAATCATCAATGAATAAATCAAATTGATTTTTCGATGACTCATATTATGACATGCTGATGAATAGTATTGATAAAATCATTAACACTAGCACATTTTTGGAATATTTTGAAAGGGAGGCGAATCAAGTAGCAATAAAGTATACACCTTATAGTACCAAGCTAAATGAGGTGGTAAATTTTAATTGGCCAATGGATGAGGAATATCAAGGATGGGTAGAAAATTACTTAACTGAACAAGAATAGGACAGAGTCTACAACTGACAGTTAACAGCTCAGCGGTTATGGTTATAACAAATTTTGGCCATGTCTTGGTGGCAGTTTTGGTGCAAGTTTTCAAAGTTTGGCAAATGCAACAGTTATTCTCCAATGGACGGGATGAACAAGAAGATTCTCTAGAGACTCAGCTATTGTAACCAATTTTTTTAAATGTCATAAGGCGGTCCAAGTGACCAGTGACAGGGGTATTTCTGGTTCGATGCTTGTTGCTCCTTCATTTTCCCTATAAGAAGGATTTTAGGACCAGAAATATCGGTTACCGAGCTAGATATCTTTAGGTCGAGTCTAAGTGAAGTTGTAGAGCAAATTTGTAAAGAGCCTGATATTATAGTGAAGATACTATTCTTGGGTTTGGTGTCATTCTGTTGTAGGTTTTAGTTTCATGGGTACTTAATTTTCAAGACAGTACTAGCATCTGAATGAAAATTGCTCATTTCAAGGTCATGTATCTCCATTGTATGAATATATTATTATCTTGAATAAAATGACCAAGGGTTATTCTATTCATCTCACTGTTATGGTGTGTGTAATTCTCATTTTGGCTTTAATTCAAAGAATTAATTAAAATGCTTGAGTGAGGTTATAGGTGACTATGTTCATATAAGGATTTGATAAGTAGTATTGGGTTAAAATATAGATTGATGGTATTGTAAGGCAGTATTATCTGATATTTTATATGTTGTGTCTAGAAGATAAACTTGGTTACGGTAAAAAACAACCAACACCTTTCATATTATCTAGCTATGGCTCCCAAATCTATTGAAAATTGATCATTGGGGTTAAAATTGAAACCTTGCAAATATAATTTTTGTCCAAATCCATCAAGAATTTTCCATCAGTTATAAACAATTCCCTTATAAAGAATTTGTGAAGTCAGGTCTAAAATTTGGAAATGAAATTCTAAAAATGCACAAGACTAAAAATGAAATATGATGAGATGTTGCTTTAAAATATGATTTTCAAACTTGGAAGTGTAACTCATATTTTTTGGAATTGTGGATGGATGCTAACTATTGCACAAGATGAATTCATCAATCCGTTCGGAAACCAACCGTCAGGAAGTAAATGACCACACCAGCCTTTGCTAGAAAAACATGTCACTAGAGACACGCATGGTCAGATTTACATAGAAGACATAGATGTAGCAGTTCAAGATCTCGAATTCACATCCTTTATGGATGAATGTTTGCTAAATGATCCTCAACACTATCTAGCAAAATTGTTAGCAGACGGTGCTAAACTACCCATAGGATTTGATATTCATACCTTGCAAACATAGTCAACTCAACCAACACAAACTGTGACATCAACTGTCTCTATTCCCCAAATAACCGCAGTGATACCAACAGGTATACCAACACAAACATCGTCAATTGTAAACACAAATCCTTTTAACATAACACGAGGTTTACAATTCACTGCGAGAGCAACTTCCTCCAACCCCTTTGGCACCAACACGACAGGTAAAAGAACCAAAGTTGGCGGGAATATACCTATACCAAACCAGATCATTCAGATAGGAAGCATCCCTATACCAAATCAGACAATTCAGACAGGAAGCATTCCGATACCAACTCAGACTATTCAGACAGGAAATATCCCTATCCCGAATCAGAACATTTTCGCAGGATATATTCCCTCTCCCAATCATAACCCATCACAAAACATGGTGTATCAAAACACCTACATTCACCCAAATAACATGAACACCATGTCTTTGACACAAGTCAATGTCCTTCAAAACAAGATGCAAGCTCTTCAACAATAGATGGACAACATGTCTATGTCTGGAAAATGAACTATCTCAGCACAAGACCTATGTCCATGTCCATTTAATAAGGCACTCTATATGACACCTTTTCCCCATGGATACAATATACCGGTTTTGCCTAAGTATAATGGAAAAAAGAATCCTATAGAACACATTAGAGAGTTCTCAACAGCATGCATGGATATATCGTACAACCCCACATACTTGATGAGACTATTTCCATGAACCCTTGTCAGGATAAGATTGGAATGGTTCTCTAACTTACCATATGGTATACGATCTTGGGGCGAATTAGCTGAGAAGTTTATCGAACATTTCGCCTTTAACATAGACAATGAGGTAACAATTGCAACCTTGTGCCATACAACACAAGAAGATGGTGAAAATTTCACCACTTTCTTTCAAAGATGGCAAAGTCTAGCTAGTAGGTGTCCAGTTGAAATACTAGAAAAACAAAAGGTCACAATAGTCCTAGAGAATATCAACCCCAAATTGTGAAGTGATCTAAGGGTACATTGTTGTATGTCATTCTCAAACTTAGTACAAAAAGGAATCATCCTTGAGAAAGGCCTTATAGACAAAGGGTAAATGAAAGTACCAAGTAGAAATCAGGTTGTCCAACATCAAAACGCGCCAAATGATAGAAATAAGTTCTAGTCTAGGAACAAGAATGTTACAAATGACGGCATTGTTGATGCTAAACACATACATACATGACTAGTTATCCCCCTTAGGGGTTATAATCCCAATCAAGACACAATGAACAGTCCATATCAACAAGCTAACTATGTCCAAAATTCACAACAACAAAGACCGCAACAAAGGAGATTTCCTACACATGAATTTACACCTTTGGGACAACCAATCGAGACTATCTTCAAAGAATTGATTAAGCATAATCTCATCAAACGTTTGGAACCAAGAGAGTATGATCTTGGATAGTTCAAACCTTCATGGTGGGACAATAACTCTTTTTGTGACTATCATTGAACCAAAGGGCACAACCTCCAACAATGTCGTCAACTCAAGAATATCATACAAGACTTTGTTGAAAATGGAACCATAGAGGTTGGTGGGCAGAAAAAAACTAAGAATAGTGATCATAAGGTCTTCACGAACCTATTACATGACCACACAAAGGGAAAAGCCTCCAGTTCGAAACCCCCGAATAATCCATCTGCCAACTATAACAATACCAACTATGACTATGGTAAAGGAAAGACCATAAACCACCTCCGAGCCGCAAATGAGAATGTCAATACCTTCACCATTAAGAAGCAACCAGAATGTAATGTGAACACACGCAGAACTAAGATTACTATTCCTGGTCCTTCTTCAGAGCCATCTACTCAAGCTTCCAAGTTCAAGTACAACCTTCTTGATCAGTTGAGTAAAACCCCCGCCCAAATATCTATATTGGAATTGTTGACCTTATCACCTCAGCATCGATCCATCCTTGACAAAGCTTTATAGAATACAACTGTTCCTAAAGACTTGGATGTCAATCATTTCAAGGAAATGGTGGGATGTTTGACCAACTCACACCATGCAACATTTTCTCAACAAGACTACTCAACTGAAAAGTTGGATCATAATGACCCCTTACATCTTGAAGTCTTAGTCCATCAAAACAAAGTCTGATGAGTCTTGGTAGACAAAGGAGCAGGTTTGAACCTGTGTACCCTCAAATTGGTTAAGGCATTAGGATTCTCAGAAGACTGTGTAGACACTTCCAAGAGTATAGTCATTAAGGCTTATGATGATGAAGAAAGGTCATCCAAAGGAGTTCTAATGCTCCCTATCAGAATTGGCCCAACTATCTTGAACACCAGCTTCCAAATCTTGGATCTCACCCTTCCATACAACTTGTTGTTAGGTAGACCTTGGATACACGCAATGAGAGCCATCCCTTCAACATACCATCAATGTCTCAAGTTCCCCTATAATGGCACTGAGCTCACTTTTGATGGTGATCCAGATCCATTCCAATATTGTACAAGCCTAAGGGACCTTCCACCACGACAAGTACCCATTAACCAAGAGGCCTCATCATCCACTTTATCCCAATACGTTGACCCATCATGTCTCACTAAGTCCATTTCATTCCAACCACCATCATCCACTCCTAAACTCGAGATCCAAGACAAGGGCTATGGCGAATATCATATAAAGGCCTCATACTGAGTTACTGAATTGATTCCACCTAAGGCATATGGCCTACCCATGGAAGATAGAAGACAGTCAATGGTCACATTTGACGTTCCCCCTACAACGATATTAACCAAATGGGGAGAGTTAAGTGAAGAAATTGTGGATCAAGGTGATTCCTGGTTGTATCAAGAAGAACATGAATACCCCTCCCCATCTATTCAAATAGCCAAGGACCAGTATGGAAAAGGATTTAAGATAATGCAAAATGAAGGCTATGACGGGCATAGCGGGTTAGGACTCTATCAAAATGGAAGGACATAACCAATTACTGTCTACCCACGACCGAAATATCTAGGGCTAGGGTTTCAACCGCTTAGAATTGGGTTTCCTAGTACTTCGTCATCGTTTCAAGAGGAAGTGAGTGAATATGCTGGCATTGAGACATCTCATGAAATACTACCCCTAGTTTTTGACAAACCCCCAATCTACGACAAACCTCCAATTTATGATGAATCCCCTTACTCTAGCGATGATGAATGGGAATCCCTTTCATCTACTAGTACCATGAATATCGATGCCCTATTTGGAGAATTGGACCTCAACGTGAAACCTATACCAAAAAAATCTAGTCCTCATCCTAAGAAACACTTGTCAAAGGCAGAATGGCACGAGAACTAGTATTGGGAAACCCTTGATTGTTCATCTTGGGCACCTAAACAACCATCTTCTGACGAATCCAACCTCACTATAGTCCCACATCAGAGCATCCCTACCCCTAGGAGAAAGAACAAGAAGGAGTTGGTCCAAAACTTCTATGACCATGTCAATCATTCTATACTCACCTTGTCTGCAGCTACCTTTAGGAACTTTGATGATGACATGCCCCTTATCTATCTTGAACTTATCGACTGGGATCAACAAGGTACACCTATCATAGATACATTCGAGAATGACGAAGCAATTGCTGAGTTCATGGGACTTAGAGAAGGTATACCAAGAGGGGATCATAAGGTAGGTTTTACCATAGACTTGGATGATAAAGCATATTTTGGGGGGTCTATTTACACCTCTAGTCGCAAAAATGAGAATGAAAAGAAAAAAGATAATGAAAATAAAAATGATGAGTCCCTAGGTGAAAACCGAAAGGCGCCTTTGGACAATGAAAAAGTTAAAAGAAAGGACGTATCCGAGGGCAAAAACCTCTCTGAGGCACCCAAGGATAGATGTTTAAATATTCTCCCCTTTGAACACGAAAAGTCACCAATGCTAGTAGAAGAATCTGTTGAAGTCAACATAGGTACAAAAGAGAATCCTCGAAAGGTATATTTTGCAACTTCTTTAACAAAGACAGAAAAACTTGAGTTTAAAGACTTCTTCACAAAGAGACAAATTAACTTTGCATGGTTGTATGTTGACATGCCTGGGCTAGATCTAGACCTAATATTGCATCATCTACCACTACAACCAGGTATCAAACCAGTCAAATAGAAATTGAGGAAAATGCATCCGCAGATTGCTCTATTGGTCAAGATAGAACTTAAGAAACTCTTGGATGTAGGGTTCATAAGGATAATAGACTATGCAGATTGGATATCCAATCTTGTACCAGTGACTAAGCCAACTGGGGCATTCACATTTGCACTGACTTTAGGGACATCAATAAGGCATTCCCTAAGGATGACTTTCCTTTGCCAAATATCGACATGATCATGGATCTGACAACAGGATACGAGATGCTATCCCTTATGGATGGTTTCTCTAGATACAACCATATTAAAATAGCACCTGAAGACCAACAAAAAACAACTTTCATGTGTCCACGGGGCACACATTGTTGGAATTTTATGCCATTTGGCATTAAGAATGCAGGAGCCACCTATCAACGGGCCATGACTATAGTTTTCCATGATTTTGTACATACTTTTATGGAAGATTATGTTGATGAAATTATAGAAAAATCAGAAATGAGAGAGGATCATTTGAAAGTCTTAGACAAGATATTCCAAAGGCTAGAAAATTACAATGTTAGGCTAAATCCGAAGAAGTGTGTCTTTGGGGTGAAGTCAGGAAAACTGTTAGGTTATATCATCTCTCGAAGAGGCATTGAAGTGGACCTAGAGAAGGTAAGAGCTATCATAGAAATTCCTCCTCCAACTAGCATTGGCCAACTCAGAACTCTACAAGGAAGATTACAGTCAATTAGGTGTTTTACAGTACAACTGGCGGATAAAATACATCCATTTCAGCATCTACTCAAGAAAGGAGTACCATTTGTGTGGACATCTAAATGCCAAGAGGCCTTCGAACAAATCAAGGACTATTTTCTTACTCCACCAATCTTAATGCCACCTACAGAGGGAAAACCATTGATATTGTGCATCTCAGCAACTCAGTCAGCATTAGGGGCTCTTCTCGCACAACACGATGATCAAGGTCATGAGAGAGTGATTTATTATATCAGTCGTACCTTAGTGGGTTATGAATTGAATTACAACAACATAGAACATGCTTGCCTTGTGGTAGTTTTTGCTACCCAAAAACTTCGGCACTATATGCTCAATCGACAAACAATGTTGGTTGTAAAAATTGATCCACTTAAATACCTCCTAAGTAAGGCAGCTTTAATAGGCCGATTGGCTAAATGGGTTATGATACTTAGCGAGTATTACATTCAGTATGTCAAAAGGAAGGCTATAAAAGGAAAGGCAATTGTAGATCAACTAGCTGATGCACCTATAAAGGCAGACCATCCATTGGTGGCAGACTTTCTAGATGAATTCCTCTTCAACCTTGACATTAAAACTGAATGAAAACTCTACTTTGATGGGTCACATACAAATCGTGGTTCAGGAGCGGGTATCTTATTTGTCACACCTCAAGGTGATACCATTCCCAAATCATTCAGGATTACATTCCTGTGTACCAACAATATAGCAGAATACAAAGCCTTAGTGACAGGGTTAAAAATGGCAGCTCAGTGGAACATCAAGAGCCTACATGCCTTTGGCGACTCTCAACTGGTAATTCAATAGGTGAATGATGATTAAGAGACTAAGGATAAGAAGCTTGCACCTTACAAGAGGATGGATAACAGTTTCAAATAGTATTTTAATGACATAAATTTTCAACAAATACCATGTATTCAGAATAGAGCTGCAGATGCTATGGCAACCGTGGTTTCCTTGTTGGATATTCCAAGTAATATGCCTAAGTTCGAGTTTCTGGTTGAACAGCTATTGGTCCCCGCTTATGATGTCCCTGATACTACGATAGTGTGTACCATTGTTGGTCCTACGTCTCCTTGGTATGAAGACATATTCGGTTACCTCATTGACCAAATCCTACCTCAAGACTTGTCCAATAACTAACGTCGAACCTTCATCCGAAAGTCAGCCAAGTACACCATCATCGGAGAAACCCTGTATAGACGCACCTTAGATAATGCCCTTATGAGATGTCTCGATGTTGAAGAAGCACAAATGACTTTGCGAGTGGTGCACGAGGGTATATGCGGATCTCATTCGAGTGGTCCCACTCTAGCCCACAAGATTATGAGACTAGGTTACTATTGGCCTATGATGGAGAAAGACTCATACATCTTTGTAAAGAAATGTAGACAATGTCAAATACATGGAGACTTGATAAGAGCGCCAACGCAGGAACTTCATCCAATTACTTCACCATGGCCCTTCACCTAATGGGGACTCGACCTCATAGGTAAGATACACCCTTCATCCTCCAATGGCCACAAATTCATCATCACCGCTACCGAATACTTCACTAAGTGGATTGAAGCTATTCCCATGACATACATAACTGACACACAAATATCTAAGTTTATCCTAAACTATATCATTTGTCGGTATGGTGTACCTCAATCCATAATCACAGATAATGGCCGCCCATTCAAGAACCAAGAAGTACGCCATTTATGTGAAGAATTCCACATCAAACACCATTTCTCCACCCCATATTACCTGCAAGGTAATGGCCAAGTTGAGGCATCTAATAAGACAATTTTTAGAATCCTTAAGAATATTGTCAATGACACTGGTCGTGACTAGCACCTACAGCTTAATCCTGCCTTATGGGCTTATCACACAAGCATCCGTACTCCCATCGTCGCCACTCCATTTTCCCTCGTATTTGGGTCCGAAGCTATCTTACCTATTGAGGTTGAAATACCTTCTCTATGGGTATCCTTGAAGGGTCATGTCAATGATGAAGAATACCGTGTCTCTAGGTTACAAGAGCTAGAACTACTGGATGAGCAAAGACAGAAGGCATTAGATCATTTACAAGCAGATCAGAATCGTCTTCATCGTAGTTACAATAGGAAGGTTCTCAATAGGCACTTTGACATTTGTGACCTGGTATTAATGGAGAATCCTAAGATCCAAGCTGAAAGAGAGAAACCGAGTAAGTTTGAACCTAACTAGTTGGGGCCGTACATTATCACAGAAGCCTTTGGATCAGGAGCGTACCAACTCTCTACTCCTAAAGGAGAGCCGCTTTTGTCCCCTATAAATAGTCTGCATCTAAAAAAGTTCTATGCTTAGTCTCTGAGAATGCGTCTTAATCTGGAAAAATTAAAAAAAAAATGAAAAAACAAAAAAATGGTTACCTTGATGAAAACCTGGCAAATAGGCGTCTTTGTAACACCAAAAAAAAAAAAAAAATTTTTTTTGAGAAAATAAAAAAAGTAAAGAGAAATAAATCCGTCCACTAGTGAAAACCGCTTTGGTGGCGCTATGGATAAGTACCATGGTGAAAACTTGGCAAACAGGCACCATGTGTAGTTGAGCTCGCTCTTCCGTCTACCATCAATCTAATCAGACTTTTTCATCATCACTCATAATAAATGGTTGTCTTGTCCATTCCTTGGAACGATTGACATCTAGCGTCCATTCTGTCACATTATCCACTCCATTTTCCAAACATCTTCCCAACTGGGGGCAAATCCTTGTTCAATGCCCTAATACCTTGTACATAACGTCACAAAATCAGAAAATGTCTTGAGAAAATCCAAAAAATATCAAAAAATCCCAAAAATAGAGTCAAGTCCATCATGTCTAGTCAATCACGTCAAGTCCATCATGTCAAGTCAATCATGCCAGTTTGGTCGTTTTAAGTTAGTCGTAGACATAATCAAACTACGTTGCCTCTACGACTGGGATGTAGGCAAGGCCATCAATCGATGTGCCCCCGAGGCATTAGGTCTGTCAGTCTAGGTTTGTCATGTATCATACACATTAAAATCATAACACTTTGTATATTCAAAGTCATTAGTCATGTCGAACTATGAGGTCTTTGCGTGTACAACGTAGGCAAGGCTAATTAATTGATGAGCTCTCGATACCACACTAGGTCAGTCCAATAGGGTTCATTCACAATCACTATCACACAAGTTGCATATCATAGTTTAAGGTATCATTTCATGTCAAACACTGTCTACACATACACACACTTTTATCAGTCAAAGAATCAAAACAAGTCATGCATTCACAAGGCAAAATGTCTCAACAGCCATCAAGTTAATATCCGACACATTGTCAAAGCAATCAACCTATGTCTTACGCAAGATATGTCTTTCTTGTCAACAGACGTCATCAACTTGTCATAGTCTCATGTGGCTTGTCACCTCAACGTCATCAAACTCCAACATCTTATATGACATGTGTCTTACTAAAACTAGGCTTTGTCATGCCTTATACAGAATTCACCAGGTCAAAACCAAACTCAACGTCTTATGCAGTATGTGTCATTCTCTCACATTATGCTATGTCAAACATCAACATCAAACAATCCCACAAGATCAAGTTTTGGCGAATACATTTGTTTTTCTTTATGACTTTATATCTTATTTTGTCTTATCTTTTTTATCAATTTGAGCAAGATCTTGTTACTAGCTTTCTCAAGGATGTCCCTTGAAGGATTTAGAGAGGCAATGATGTCTCAGGACTCTTTTTCTTTGGTTGTTGTCTGTCAACTATCTTTTTAACATTGGTTTTTAAGTCATGTTACTAGTTTTCTCAAGGATGTCCTATCAAGGATTTAGAGGAGCAATGACGTCTCATGACCCGTCTTTTCTTTGTCTGTTGTCTGTGGTTTATCTCGACAAAACGATTGGGGCATCTTGTCCTTAGTCTAAGTTAAGACACTCCTTGTCTATGACTGTTTGTTTTTCACAGATGGATAACTTTGTACACTATGGTCTATCTCATATCATAGTGTGTACTATCCATCTATGTCATGTCCCGCCCAATGATGATAACAAGCAAGTATAGCGTATTTGGTAATATATCGAAGATTATATCTTTTTTTCAATTAATCAATTTTCATTCTATCTTTTTCTCCGTCAATCACACTTTAATTATTTCTTATTAACATTTTGAATTAATTTCATCCTAACATTTCTCTTCTTTGACATAAAGATAAGGTCCTGTGACACAATAATAACATTAGATCATTTGCATTATCATACATTTCACATAGTTGCATTGCATTTCACATCATTACATAATAGGCATTACATCATCATATAAGGTAAACATTGCATGTACATATTTCCATCACATATAAATAAGCATCATATAGATCATTGCATTCATTATCATAAGTAAATAGAATCATCCATAACATCATTGTAAAATTTATAACTCATAAACATATAGAAACATTTCATTCATAACACATGTATATACATCATTTAGGAAACATAATCATGTAGAAATGAAGCATCATCCATCACATAGAATTGCATATCATGTAGAAGCCGCCAAAATCATATATATATAACTCAAAAAGTGTGTCACAGTACAATGTCTGAATGTATTAATAAATAAAACATGAGAAAGTAGGCCCTCTGATCAAAATACAATTGTCTACATAAGTCCCTGTCATCATGTCCCGCTACCCCTACTGTCACGAGGTGATGGTGGTGGGAAAATAGTCGAAGGTAGCCTCTATGAGGTGGAAGGCCTATCATATGGACCTGTCCTTGGTGGTCCTACCACCCCCTCTATACTCTGTGTCCTCTGACTCTGAGTATGACTCCTACCTTGACTACGCACCTTTGAAAATGTAGGAGCTCATCTATCTGCTAGAACAACTGCCTCATAAAGATCCCTGTAGTATGACGATCTCTCAACTGATTTGACTAGCTCACGAGGAAAACCCTCAAATGAAGAACCACTGCAAAGGCGTCTGATCTCTGAAAACTGCTGCTCTACCTCCTGTCGTCAGGCTATAGCCTGATCTCTCTCCATGAGAGCACTGTCCCTCTCTGTACGAGCACTATCCCTCTCGGTGTATGCACTATCCCTCTTTGCATAGGCACTGTCCCTCTCTGCATAGGCACTGTCCCTCTCTATGAAGGCACTGTCTCTCTCTAATCTTATCACATCAAACTTCATTGTCATCAGTCTGAGTCTCTCCTCCAAAGCCTCCCTGTCACCATCTCTAGGAGCATCCTCATCCTATCTCCCCTCTACTATCTGATCTCTGAGCTGTCTCTCCTGCTCCTCCATTGGTGCCTCCTCCTCAATATCAACCTCAATGTCATCCTCTCCATATCCTGCCAACACACCAAGAGGGTCTACATCCATTTCTGCATCAGAATCCTCTGCAATGTCCGCTACTCCGACATCTACCTCTACACGCTCCTCAAACACTACCTCTGCTGCAGCGTGCTCACCCCCAGCCGGTACATCCACTCTACCTTTGATATCTATCATTGGTACATCAACTACTGCTACCTCTTGTATAGGTGCATCTCCACCTGCCTGACCCCCTCTCCATCCTCTCCATCCTTTCCATCCTCGTCTCTCGCCTCTACCTCCGCCTCTGCCATCATCTCCGTCACCTCTACCACCAACCCTACAAACTCTGGCACCTCCACCTCTCCGACATCCTCTCAGCCCTATGCCTCGTCTCTCAACTGGTGTTGGCTAGTCAAGATCTGTATACGAAATCGGTCGATGAACCACCCACCATGCATCATATGCGGTCATGGTCCCTGGATCTACTAATCCACCTCTCCATCCCCATTGTACTGGCTGAAGTGCTTGTATGTCTGCCTCCACTGTAGTAACTGGTATCATGGGTCCCCACCATGGAACCTCTCTGGACGAACGAGCAAACTCTGCTCTGCTTAGAGGCACATCTTGAACCTCTCTGAACTGTCTCAGAACTCTATCTGGCAAGTGTCGCTCAATGATGTGAACACTAGAAACAGTCCTCCCAATAAGGTACTGTGTCTATCTGCAAAATGAAAAATGTATATCATCATCCGCCCACACCTCACAATCCATGTAAGGTCTCCATATAAACTGATCAAGTGTATCCAATGCATGTCTCCAATATCCTATGTCTCCAGCATGTGTCTGTGTAATCTGTCCTATATATCAAAACACATATGGAAGTCTCTCATCTCTCATCTCTCTCTATTGGAGGATGAAATACAACTATCCTCTCAAAACCCCATATCACCAGCAGTGTCGTCCCACAACTCAATGACTGTGCATCTCTGTACGCAATGTCATGTAGATGAAAATACAACATCCCGAGTAGACATGGACCCCATGCATATCTCGTCTCACTCTCCAACATCCCAACCAACATAGCTCCCCATCCCACTGGGAAGCCATGACCTCGTCTATCTAGAAGAACGCTACCCCCAATTAGAGTACATAGGATACAATCAATCCTATCGTATCTGTCTACTAACACTGGCCATCTAATCTCGTAGTGCTCAATGCCGAGCTTATTGATGTCATCAACCTGATAGAACCGTGCCAACTCCGTCAACCCTCGCTGGGGATCATATGTAACCCGCTCTCCTCTAATGGGTAGCCTCAAAATACTGTACACATCCTCTAATGTGATAGTGGCCTCCCCAGTCTGCAAATTAAATGACGATGTCTCAAAATGCCATCACTCGCATAGTGCCATCAACATCCCCCTGTTCGCCCGAATGGCAGGCATCGACAAACAATGTCGTAGACCTAGAACCCATAGCAATTGAATCTTTGCAAAAGTTAAATTCTCTCTCAGATCAAACGTATTTGGTCATGACTCTCTTGTATAAATCGGATCTAAAACCACCTACATTTAAACCATGATGTCAGAAAATTTTCAAGTTTTACTTTGCAAAAATTTTCAAAAATTTTTACCAGCCAAATGCGGCTCACATTGATAGATGCGGTGCATTTTTTTCAAATGTGTTGCACAATGTCTCAGTTGTGATGCATACTACATATGCATCACATATTTCTTGCAAACCTATTCTAATATAGCATATGCGGTTCACTAAACCACATGCAGTCATTGATTACAAATGCGTTGCAGTTTTCTTAACCTTCTTGTTTTCAACACATGCAGTGCATTTTTATCGCCTCCATTTCTTCTACATATGCGGTCATTCATGCATAGAAGGCTCACTAGGTCACATGCATTTAACCCCTTAGCAAATGCGTTGCATGTATACACATGTGGTGCACTAATCTTCAAATGTGTGCATTTCTCTAAATCCTATTCGAGACTATGCATGAAGTTGCACATGCATTGTTTCGCAGTCAAATGTTGTGAATATGACAGCATATGCGTCGTTCACGATGCACCACATTTGCAAAACTAAATTTCTACGCCTAGAAAAATGTGCCAAAAAATACATTTCAAGTTCTCATTTTTGCGTACATACCGGTGGTCCTGCGTCGGCTGGCCACTAGAAGGTTTGGATCTGATATCCTCTATGCTTGGTGTATGGAATAGGCGCCATTTCGTCCGTCAGTCAGAGCAAATTCTCAAGTTTTTCTATCTCCTCTTGGTGCAAATGAATTCATTTTAGCCCTAATTTCTATTTATAGGAGGATTTCAAATGGCATTTTCTCAGCCCTAATCTATTGGCCGCATAATCTTTCAACTTCCAACGACCCGTATTCGTCCGTATTAACTCCAAATTCAATTCCGTCGACTCCATCGCATTTCCGACTATCAAATTGACTTATCGGGAATATTTCCTATTTTTTTGAAACTTTTCAAAAAATGTCAATTTTCTCGAGGGGGCATACCCTAACCTGTTTCATGCTGGGGCATGATCGGGGCATATTTTCTTTGACACAATGTTGTACCAACATTGTATCAAAGAGGGGCAAATTGTACATACCTAAAATTGGTCTAGGCCTGCGAACACCACATTTGACATAATTTTATATTCATCCATGGTCATGATTAAATAATGTCAACAAATTAATTAACCTTTCTAACACATATTTCCTCTATTAGTTAAATATCCCTTTTTAATTAATTAATTCATAAATGACCTTTATTCAACTTGGATAATTAAATAAATCATATTTGTTTAATTATGTTGCTAATTAATTAATTCTTCCTTCTTAATTAAATAATTTATTATTTAATTACCCCTTTATCATACTTTTTCCAACTATAATGAAATATCTTTATTTAATTATTCATTTAACCCCCTTTTCCAACTATAATGAAATATCTTTATTTAATTATTCATTTAACCCCCTTTTCAACTATAATTAAATATTTATTATTTAATTATTCATATTATCCTTTTTGAAAGTCAAATTAAATAAATTATCTTTATTTATTTAATTAAATCTTTTATTTTCGAATGTTGAATTAAATTAACATTTAATTCACATTTAATTCATTTGTGTCACATTCTTCTATCAATCAGTTATCTAATCGTCCACTTACCTTCTGACTTGAGATCTATTTTTAGTTCTCTAGTTATCTCTGAATTCAACTGCTGATCATCTTTGTAGGAAGACTCTCCATCACAACTAGTCGATTAACTAGTTCTAACTCATATGCATGTATGCATCTATTAATTAAATATATTTAATTTAATTAATTAATTTAATTATGCATTCGAATTCCTCATCTTCGAGTTCTGACTTTGTCTTTAACATTCAAAGTCTATTTCTTCTATTTTCGAAGATTCTTAACTGAAGATTAAGATCTTGTTCTATTTTTAGTCTTTCCTGACTCATGTTATAACTCACATTCTATCTGAGACATAACTCACATCACATGGCATTCATCAATCTCATCTGTCGATCTCTCTTTCAATCTGAGTCGATCGTTTGAAAGCACAAAATCTATAAAATGGCCTGTCATTATCATTATTCCTCCTCTCCCGAAATCATTATACACTTTTGAGAAGAAACAATCTTCGATATTTTGCTGAGACACTCGACGAAGTTATGCTTGCATTCAAACACACAAATATCTGAGGGCAAGAATAACAAGACAACAAAATGGAGAAGGGCAATTGAGATAAATCAAGGAAGTATTTGCATATTCGGTGAGATCATTCTAGTTTTATTAGTTTACATTAATCATTCTTACTTATCATTCTTTGTTGTTTTATTTAGATTAGAATTGATGTTTAATCTTGTGTAGCAGTTAGCATCCATTCATAATTCCAAAAAATCTGAGTTACAGGAAGTACAAATCTGACTTCACAAATGAATTATGGAAAAAGACAATGACTACCCTCAACCTGGCGATATCTTCTTGAGTTTCTTCTGATTTTCCCCAAGAAAACCGTCAAGCAAAAAACTGTCGCAATAAATAGTCGAGCTCATTTTTATTTATGCCTGCCACAATTTAACTTTGCAGGTCTGTCAAAATTTTGGTGAAAGATCTTCGTTGAAACGTGGACGAAAAAAATAGTCTGTCAAAATTCCGATGATCGTTGAGGATAAAATTAAGAAAAATGAAAATTCGCACAAGTGCCCGATGATACATCTGATTATGTAGCTTTCATCGGATTTTGCAATCAAATGAGTTAGTATGGGTATCCTGGATAAATGAAGTGGTTTTGAAATCTGTTGCAAACCCTGGTTATTTGGTGATATAGGTTCTTGAAAAGAAATAACTGTTGTTTTGTTTTTATAAATATATGGCTGTAAACCATTTTGAAATGGAATTTTTTGAGAAAAGAAAAAAGTGAATGTTTTGTTGAAAACAAAGATAAAGTGAAAAGAGATATACTGTATATTGTCTCTGATTTCAAAAAAAGAGAATCTTATTCAAATGTATATGAGAGAGAGAAAAAATTGTACTATTGTAGCCAGTGCATCATATAATTAATATTATTGAAATATCTTACTGTTTTGTAGAGATTTTATCATTGCAAACACAATGCAATTGTAAGGTCTTTACTTTGCAAATTTTGTTTAGCAAGGAATATTGAAAAGGAGTTGGTACTCCTATTGAAGTGGGTGCTTTAGATTGTTTCAGTGACTGAGTTGGTGCTCACAACAATATTGTAATTAGTTTTAGAGATCAAGACTACAAGGCATTTTGGAGTGGTTTTTGTACCCCAAGAGGGTTTTCCACTCAGCATATTTATGTGTCTCTCTTTGATAATTTTGTGTCTATTTTGCACAATCTTTCCTTCTACCATCTATGCTGAAATAGCTTTGTTTTTCAAAAAATGCTTTGATATTGTATCTTTGCTTAGCTTTATTTTGATTCTCTTGATTTAGTTGTTTTTTACATATTATGTACTATCATCTGAAAATCTAAATACCCCTACAAAAGAAATCATTTTGAAAAATTATTCATTTAGCCTTATACGAACAATAAAATTATGCTTCATCAAGAATTGTGTTATCCATTTAATCTTTCAAAAGCTTCTCTACTGCTTTTGTAATGTCTTATGGTGGTTAATATCTAAAAGGTTCAAGTTTGCATTTTTTGTCATAAGGTGGTTTTGTTTTTTAATTTGAAAAATAATTTACTCCTCTGATTCACCCCCCCCTCTCAGAGTAGTTCCACTTCCAACAAGTTTAGACATGGTAGCATGGAGGCATGAAAGGTTACTTCAATCATTGCATTCTAGGAAGGGGGCTTTTCCCAAATGGCAAGCATGCGTTGAAATTTCATAGCATAGACAACAAGAAACTCCAATAGTTTGTGATTTGGTGCCTAAATATGAATGTGGCAGTGAAGAGGAACCAAGCAAGGATGGGCATCAACTTCCTAAAGGGTTGTGTGAAAGGATTCACAATGGGAGATGGGAATTAGGACTTTTCACTGGTGTAGGAGGGTAATGACAAGCTGGAGGAGGGCACCGAAGGAGATTAAGTGGTAGGAAATCATAATAACAAGTAGTATGTAGGAGGTTTGAGCCAATTTTTGCTTAATAATGGCTTTGTAATGGAGTAATAGGAGTAGTAATGTGTAGTAATGTCTAAGCCAATTTTGTATAGCTAATGGCTCTATTTTTAAGAGGCATGTTGATAGGTTTGAGCCAAATTTGAAATGCATATGGCTCTGTAAATGAATGTAAATGCACATATAGGCCTATTAATAGGCTCTTGATGTAATAATTTGCCAGATTAATATATCCAGGTGTGGCTCTACAACGTCATGTTAATATATATATATATATATATATATATATATATATATATATATAATATTAAATTAATTTAACTTAGGTAGATTGTAGAAATTGTACTATATAGTTTGGAAATAGTATTATCAATATTTTATTAAGTAAAAAACATAGCCAATCTTATTATATAGATTTTTTCGGAAAAAAACAAAAACAAAAAAATCTAATCAATAGATTATAAAAATGTATCTTTGACCTTGGTGAGTTAAAATTTTAAAGTGAATATTAAATTTGATATAGATAGTTAAAACTTATAAATTAATTCTCATCAAGATTTTGATAATGCATAAATTAGCTTAGTCATTAAGTTGTGATTTGATTATTGTTTATCTTGATTAGGAAATTTTTTTTAATGATTTATTCTTAGCCATCCATTAGAGATACAATCAACTACCTTAATAATGTTGCTTTCACTGTTTTAGGATGAATGATATTGTGTTTCCATGATACTCACCTTCGTGAAATCTCTATGTATTTGTAATATATTGTAATACACAAGTGATGATGTCAAGATTATGTATCTAACACTTTCATGTGTAGTGTAACTATAACATGTTATTTTTTTTTAATATATGATTGTATTCATATTTATTTGTAATTTTAAATATAATATTTGGTATTTTTATAACATTGGGAATTCTAAGAATAAATTGGGCGAGGTTACACATGGTGTTATGTATGAAAAAAATCATAATAGTCTAGTTGTAGTAGTGAAATTAGATGTTTGAAGAGAAGGCATTGAATATTGGGTAGATGCTACCGAGACATCTTTCAATCCTTCAAGCTTTAATGGTGAGATTTTATTCTCCCTAATGAAGGTAGGTGTAAAATCTAATGAACCCTAATTATTGCCAAAGAGCATAATCATAGGTGATTTATAATAATCAATATCCTTATCATTTCAAGATAATAGTTCCACTTTTAAAGATGGAATCAAAGTACTAAGAGATTTATGAATAGGAGTTTTATGTCCAACTTTAGTTTGTAAATGATTTTTGGATTTTAGATCTACTTTAACTATATAAACCTTGTTATTGGATGTATATTCCATTATACGATGAAGGGTAGATGAGAGTCCTCCCATGGCATGAATCAATGATCTACCAAAAAGAAGATTATATGAGAGAAAATAATGCATGACATGCATAAGGGTAGGTAAAATCATATGTCCCAACCTAAATAGGTAATTTTATTGTATCCCAATGGTTGCCTTCTAATATTATGAAACCGTGAATAGAAAGGGAATCAAGTTTAATGATAGATGTATCTACACCAATTGTATGTAAAAAATCAACAATACTAACATTAAGACTAGATCCATTATCAATTAGAGTACATGTCTAATTTCATGATGATTAATAACAAAAATTATGAGAGCATCATATTATTTTTTAATCTCAAGAGAAGGTAACTCACTTTGATGGAATATGATGTCTAAGTTTGTTGTATTGATATCATCTAACAAAACTGTTACATATTTTAGCTTAACAAAAGGTTGTACAACAATATTCCACAAAGCTTATTAGAGTATACCATGGAATGTAGGTGAAGTTTGTATTATCTCCCAAAAAGAGATCTTAGCCAGACTAGCACAAAGATGCTCAACAAGATCATACTCCTGACCATTGTGTTGAGGAAGTGGAAATGTGAGAGGAAGAAAAGGTTGCAGAAACATAATCAATGGAGGAACAACTAGTATTTATTTAAATGAATTGTTATTTCAAGTATTGTATGTAAGAGAAATTGCATGGCAATGTTGTTGTGATACATTTTTTTGTATATATTTTGAGTGATTTTTCTTGCAAAATTTAAGAAGTGACAAAGAGGTTTAGGTTGGCTTGAAGGACCTCCAATAATGAGAAGGGGTTGATTTTTTGGTTGAGGATTATGAGGAGGATAAATGATGAGTTGTTGTTTTATTGAATCTATTACACTAATTATCCTTTTACATGTAGAATTTTTAGGAGTCCTAGAGGATGATTATGTTGAGATTAAGTCATTAAGGGCGCCATTTAACATATCAAAATCATCTCTACTAAAAGGCACATCAAATGCATGGTTTTTTTTGTGGAAAGAGACCCGACAAGATCGAATAAGCTTACATTCTCCAAGATATTAAAGATATTGAAAATATTTTGAAAAGGGGGGGAATCCCAAAACAAGGGTGTCCTAGGTCCTTCATACACATAACTAAGACACTAAGGATGTCCCTCTTCCCATAATTTATTTAAACCTAAGAGATTACAAGGTGTAGATATTGACTATCAACCCTAAGGTGAGCCAATCAAACCTGAATCTCTAGGTTCCTTAGGACAATAAGATTCAGAATTAAATGAAAATGATTTGATGCAACTAAACCTGATGAACAATATAACCTAGATGATAAAATGAAAGATCTTGAAGCTACATAAATCAAAATTGATAGTTTATAGGAAAATATTAGAAGGGTCTAGACACATGTACCTGGCATTAAAATTTGGTTTTGAGCACTACTAAAGGACAAGTTAACCCTAGGGAAAATTGGTCTTGGCAAGGATGTCTAGAAAGATCTTGGATAGTCCTCTAATGTTAGAGCTTGGCTTCAATTTGACATAGGTCTCATTGTCAGAAAGTTGAAAATATAATATGAAATCGAGTTTTTGTTGCTTGAAAACAATGGTGACAACTTATGCAATGTTGAAAAATTTCTCTTTGAGATCATTTCATTCTTTTTTCACCTACAAATTTGCACATACAAAGAGAAGAAAGATTATTTATTTCTTAATGGGGTTTTTCCTTAGTCAAACCCCATGTTTGGTAATTAAACCTTGACAGAAAGATAATGACAATTGATAAATGGAAGAAATTATGAATGAACACCTGCTTGCTACAACTCACCAATCCTCGAATGGCTTCCCTTAGAGGACAAAACTCAAACACATCACTCCAAGGAATAAGATCTTACTTTGCTTGAGTTTTTGGATACTTGAATGCTTGGATGCTTTGAGGATCAATAATGCATATTAGCCTTCACAAGATGACATGAATGCACATAAGCTTGAACATGATAATAGGATCTTGATTGTTGCAATAAATGACTAATAAATCTAATTTTGAATGCTCTTGACAATAATATTTTCTCTTGAACTGATCTCTTGACGTCACTTAGATTTCAAATGTTACAAAGACTATGTATTTATAGTTGTTTATCTAATTTACCAAAAATTAGATTCCAAAAGTCAACAATTGCATACGAAATTTGAATCATTAAAATATCACCAAAAACATATTAAAATTTGGGACCTAGGACTTAAGGAGAACCCATTCGCCCAAGGACGAATGGGTACTGGCCCAAAATTCTAGGACACATTCATTTCAGGGTGATTAAAATATTAATTGCATCAATTAAATATAGGTTCCCATTTTAAAAAAAAAGTAATATAGGGCTTTGGAATGCATAATTTTAAAAATTAGGAGCTTAATTAAGTCCAATTAATTAAGGGACTCAAACATAGTGTGAAATTGTAAAGGTATATAATTTCCTACACTACATTTAGCTCTAACCTTTAGTGAGAGTATGAGCCCACACTCAAACTCACACTAAAGTGAAGACATATGCATCAAGAGAGGTCCAAGTGTAAAAATGACAAAAAGATCAAGGAGGTGGCCAAGCCCCCAAGATCAAAGATCCCATGAAAAACCAACATAAGGACAAAGGGACATACAAGATGATGAAGGGAGACTCTCCATCAAACATGCCTTACATAGACAATAACATTCAAGAGCAAAAAACATGCAACTTTATTAGATTATGAGAAATCATCTACATGCATGCAATCAAATGCATTACAACTATCTAGTCACTAAAACACTATTACAAAAATCTGGGCTACAAATAGATGTAAAAAATTAAACATGCAAGTTTGCAAATGGCAATAATGGCCACTATAACCCCAACCTTTGTTCTTTGATTAAAAGAAATAATTTCATCTATCTTCTTATCAAAAAATGAATCCATTTTCCTTTGTAACCATTTTATAAGACTTTTTTACTTTCCAATGAGCTATCACTTCTATTTTTGGTGCCCAACAAATTCAGTTACCCTTTATTTCAAATTTAGAAAATTCCTAAATTTTAGTCCAACTTTTGGGAGCCATAACTTTTGATCGGGGTGTCAGTTTGACAAATTGTCTGCACCATTGGAAAGATCTCATTGAGTGCGTGGTCATCAATGGTATATTTCTATTATAACATGTTTTTAGGCAAAAAAAATAGGCCCATACATAGCTTCTAAGTACCTCAAAAGGGACTTTGAATATTTCAAATGGGATATTTAAGACAAAACATTAATATTACACAAATGATAAATGGTATTGAAGTGATTTCTTCACCATTATCTTCATTTCACCATTTTGAAGCCCTATTCAATATTCCATGTTTATACATGTACAAATGAAAACACACAAAAATAGAAACCCTTATTTTTATCCCACATAAAAAACTATATTTTTTTGGATGCAAGATTGCTCTTACACCCTGTATGCTCTTGCAATAGAAACCTGAGGCAATTTCAGAAGTGACCTTGTCACATCTCATATATTTTGAGATAAACTAATATAAACCTCTGCCTTAGATAGCCATGATGAATCTTCAACAAGCCTTCGTTTCCATTTAACCAAATATTCTTCATAGTGTTTGTCTCTTGTACTTCTACCCACACAACTATCCAAGATCTCTTCTATCTCCTCCTTCTTTGAAGTAGGTGCTCGAATATTCCACTATTCTTTTATTGGTCCATCCTCTATATCTCCTTCATGATATTCTATTAAATAAACAATACTGAACACAAGAGAGATGTTTATCACACTTGACAAATCTACTTGATAGACATTTCCTGAATCATTCTTCTTGAGGATTTTGCATGGTCCAATTTTTTTCATTTTCAATTTATTATATGTTCCCATTGCAAAACTTTATTTCCTCAAGTGAACCATGACTTCATCTCCAACCTAAAATTCCTTATATCTTCACTTTTGATCTACCTTAGCCTTGTGCTAAGAATTCATCTTAAAAGAATATGATTTCTTACCTCTTCATGCAAGCTCTTCAGATGTTCTGCAAAATCTTTAGCTTCAACACTTCTTTTATCTCCTTTATCAATATTTCTTAACTTAGAATCATTTCTAGGTCTACTCCTGTATACAATCTAGAATGGATATTTACCGATACTTCTATTGAAATAATTGTTATATGCAAGCTCTTCTTGTGGAAAAAGAAAATTCCATCCCTTGGGCTTATCCCCTACTAAGAATCTCATCTACTTACCCAAAATCCTATTTACCACATCTATCTACCCATAATTTTTCAGATGGTGTATAGAAATAAATTTCAAATCAATCTTCAATTTCTTCCACAATGTTCTCTATAAATACCCAACAAATTTGGTATCTCGATCTAAGACTATACTCTAAGGTAGACCATTTAGTCTAATTACTTATCTAAAAATAAATTTACAATTTAAACAACATCACTAGTCATTTGACACATAATGAAATGTGTCTTCTTTGAAAATCTATCCACGACCACAAATATTGAGTCATTTTCTCTTTGTGTTATCGGTAAACCAAGAACAAAATCCATACTAATATCCTCCCATAGCTTCTCTAGTATAGGTAATGGCTTATATAACCCTGTATTTTGACTTACCCGTACATCCATCTAGCATACTCTACAACTCTACACAAACTTCTTTAGATCTTGGTGCAAATCTGGCCAATAATAATTCTCATTTACAAGTGAAATTGTCTTATCACAACCAAAGTGTCATGTCAATCATCCACTATGTTTCTCCTTAATCAAGTTCTCTCTCATTGAAATCCATGGAATGCACAACTAGATTCCTCTAAACAACATTCCATCTTGGATAATGAATTCTATCCATCTTTTCCTATCTAAAGAAATAGGTTCCAAACAAGCCTTCCAAGGCTCTAAATTTTTTGGATCTTCAGGATACAAATTCTTAATTTCATTGAACCCAATAACTTCTATATTCATCTCTATCAACAAATTTTTCCTTCTACTTAAGGCATCTTCAACTCTATTTGACTTCCCACTTCTCTATTTTAAAACAAATTTATAACTCTTTAAAATATCAACCCATTTTAAGTCCCTTTGGTTCAACTTCCCTTGAATACTAAGTTACTATAAGGCCTGATGATTAGTATATAAAACAAATTCTTTTGGCAACAAATAGTGCCTCTATTTATTCAAATCTTGAACTATTTCATAAAATTCTTGATCATAGACAATATATTTTCTCTTGGCATCATTCAATTTCTCACTAAAATAAGCAATATGCTCATCTTCTTGACTCAAAACAGCTCCTATGACACTACCACTAGCATCACAATCTACGTAAAACACCTTATTAAAAATTGAAAGTGCCAAAAAAGGTAGCTCTATAAATTTATTCTTTAATAAATCAAAACTCTAAGTTGCTCCTACAATCCATTTAAAATATTTTTTATCCCCTCTCATTTTCTCTTTTAGGGTTGCACATATACAACTAAAACTCTTAATAAATTTTCTATAATAACTTTCTAGACCATGAAATGATCTTACCTCTATAATACACCTTGGTGAAGGTCACTCGATAATATCCTTTAATTTCTCTTGGTCCATCTTAAGACCTTCAATTAAGAATACAAATCCCAAATATATCAACTCATGTTATTTACAAAACTGCATTTCTTTAGGTTAATCAATACTTTATCTTCCCTTACTCGAAAACTCTACGAAAATGTAGCAAGTTCTCCTCTAGTGTATTGCTAAAAATGAAAATGTCATCTAAGTAAACAATGACAAATTTACCCTAAATTTTATTTTAATACCTCATTCATAAGCTGGATGAATGTGCTCGGTGCATTGGTTAGCCCAAATGGCATGACTAAACACTCATACGATCCCTCATTCATTTTTGAAGGATTTTTTCCATTCATCTCCCTTACTAATCTGAATCTAATGATTTCCACTCTTCAAGTCAATCTCTATGAAGTACTTAGATCCACTCAATCAATCCATAATACCTTCCATCCTCGAAAATGGAATTTGTAATTTATTTTAATCTTATTAATGGCTTGAGATTCTGTACACATTATCCACTCTCCATCCTTCTTTGGTACTTGTATTGAAAGTACTACACATGGACTTAGACTCTCACAGATTATTCCTTTTCTCAACAACTCTTGGACTTATATGTTCAGTTCCTCTTTCTCTATAGGATTCATTCTATGGGCTACCTTATTTGGAAAATTATATCCTGGTATCAAATCCAGCTTGTGACTAATCTTCCTCATTGCTAGCAAACCTTTAGGTACATAATCTAACACAATGTCATGAAATTCTCCTAGAAAATCTAAAACTTCTACCGATACTTCTTCTTCTTCTTTTTTGACTCTAGGAATCAATGCAAAGAACACATGCTTGTGCTTCATACCATCTAAAAATTTCCTACCATTTACAAAAAAAAACTCTTGCATTAGTACATACCTTTTCTCCCGCCTCTTTTAGGGGCTTCAACTTATGACAAACTTCATCCTTTGTTAAGGAATATGTGTTAGCATGGCCATCATGAACCAAATTTTGATAAAACTACCATGGCCTCATTAGTAATAAATGACATGCATCCATAGACATGATGTCACACAATACCTCATCATGGTAATTACCAATATTAAACTTTAGTAAAAATTGTTCATAGACTAGAGATTTGTGGTCTTTTTGTAACCATACAATCTGATATGGATGTGGATGCCCATTTCTTTCCAATTGCAATGTGTTAACCATCTCTTCTAAAATGAGATTATCTATTCTACCACTATCAATGATAACATCACAACATTTACCTCTATATTTGCAACTTGTGCAAAATAAACTCTTCCTTTGAACTAGTTTCTTTTCTTCATTCAACAATGATCTCTTAATGACTAGAGTCTCTCCTTTTTTTGCATCTTCAGAATGCTTAGATTCTACTTCCTCATCTACATGCACAACTTGTGCATTAACTTTAGGTCTCCTATTTGTCCTTCCTTGATGTTGTGAGGACTCTTAGGCTTGATGTCCTTCTCCACATTGGAAATAGGTTCCTTTGAAGCCTCATCTCCCATGGCCTTGTCCAAATCTTCTTGTTCCTCTTTGTTCACCTTTTTTTTGGTCATGAGGGTAATAATAATTATCTCTTCTTTGGTTTTCACTGGAACCAACTTTATTATTATTTTTATCTTCATTTCTTCCTCCATATGATCTTCCACCAATCCTCCCACCATGACCTCTTCCTCTTTGGTTGCTTTCAAATATTCTATTTAGCTTCTCTTCTACCTTTAGAGAAAATTGATAAGCATCTTGTATTGTCGCCATTCTGACCAAACTTAAATCTTCTTGAATACTTGGTTTCAACCCATTTATATAATGACCCACCTTTTCCTTATTGGCCTTTGAATGGCATGTTCTTGTTATGACCCTGTAGAACTCTTCTATGTACTCATTGGCAGACCTACCAGCTTGCCTCAAACCTTGCATATTTTTTAGTAGATCTAACTCATAATCAACACGAATAAACCATCTATTTAAGACTTCACCATTCGATCCCATCTTGTAATTTTCTCTTTACCTCTTTTATTTATTTCTACTTGTACTCATTTCCACCAAATTTTAGCATACCCTTTCAATTTTGTCTTTGCAAACATAACCGTCTCATGATCTTCTATCTCTTCATGTACTCAAAGTACTCTTCCATGTCATTGATCCAATCAATCATTTCTTCTGGATTGAAAATTCTAGAGTATGTGGAAACTAAAATCCTTGCCATTTTTCCAATCTTGGAGAGGGCCTTCAATAATCTGACTTGATCACGGTATTTTGGTTCACCTTTTGCTTCTTCATACTTTTCTTCTTCTTTAACTTCATCTTTACTTTCATCTCCTCTTCTAAGATCATTTCCTCTATGCAACTCCTCTTGAATTGCCTGGACTTGTCTTTGTAGGGATCTAAAATCGTTGTCTTCTACTCCAATATTTCTTCCACCACCACGATTTCTTCGTGGAGGCATTCTAATCACTTAATTTATAAATCCATAACCACAAGTTCTGGTGCAAACTATATCACATTCATAGATCTATTTATACATGTAAGAAATCTTTCTCTGATACCACTTGATGGAGGGAGACTCTCCCTCAACACATCTTAAATAAAAATAACATTCAAGAACAAAAAAAAAGCATCTTTATTATATGATTAGAAATCATCTACATACATGTAATCAAATGCATTACAATTATTTGATCACAAGACCACTATTATAGAAATCTGGGTAACAAATACATGCAAAGAATCAGACATGCAAGTCTACAAATGGCAATAATGACCTTTGAAATCCCAACCTTTGTTCTTTGCTAAAAAGAAAGAATCTTGTCTATCTTCCCATCTAGAATGAATCCATTTTCCTTTGTAATTACTTTATAAAACATTTTCACTTTCGAATGAGTTGTCACTTCTATTTTTGGT
The DNA here is from genome assembly GCA_007115665.2 of Sequoiadendron giganteum. Lineage (NCBI taxonomy): Eukaryota > Viridiplantae > Streptophyta > Pinopsida > Cupressales > Cupressaceae > Sequoiadendron > Sequoiadendron giganteum. The sequence goes on from CM021101.1 coordinate 578,343,411, forward strand.
GCCTAATAGATTAAGTTACCCTTTATTCCAAATTTAGAAAATTCCTAAATTTTAGTCCAACTTTCAGGAGCCATAACTTTTGTCTCAGGCATCTGATTGACAAATCGTCTATGTTGTTGAAAAGATACCATCCAATGCATGGTTCACAATGGTATATTTCCATTATACCATGTTTTTTGGCTACCTTTTTAGGCCCATACAAAACCTCTAGGTACCTCAAAAGTAAATTTAAATACTTCAAAAGGGATATTTAAGATAAAACATTAATATCTCACAAATGAAAAATTGTATTAAAGTGATTTCTTCACCATTGTCTTCATTTCACCATTTTGGAGCCCTATGCAATATTTCATGTTTATACATGCATAAATGACAATTTACAAAAATAAAAACCTTGATATTTTTAGCCCACCTAAAAAAATGTTGAAATGCATAAGACAACTAAGAGGGTGGGCAGGGGGGGGGGGGGCATGAATCATTTGTATCAAATTCTTTACTTCTTAACTCGATCAATTCTTCAATCTATTATTAAGTGTAAACATGAAAATGCAGATAATAGAAATGCAACAATAAAGACACTAGATTTATGTGGAAAACCCAATGAGGGAAAAACCACAGTGAGGATTAACTCACAATATAGTAGTGTGCATGTGTAGGATAATGATGGGCCAAAAAGTGGCAATATGATGGGTATGTGGCTAACGACTTGTTTTAAACCCAAAATTGATGAAACGAAAAGGGTTTTAAAGGAGATTCTCAGATTTCCACAAATATAAATTATGCTTTACTTTGAATTTAATAAGTAATTATTATTCATTTTTTATTGAATTGCAACTAAAGTCCTAATTGATAAGCTGATTGAAAAACATCTATAGCTTTCAAACGGTAAAAAAAAAATTGAATCCAAAACATGCGTCACATTCTACACTTTTCATACTATAGGATTAAAAAAACAAAAATTGAATTTCATGAAGTTTTGACCAAGTTAAGGTGGTTAGATATACGAGTCTTTTATATTTTTTAAAAGTTGTTTTAAGAAAAACATAAATAATTATTTACTTAGAAAAAAATTACAAAAAATATGCATCACATAGAGACATGAGTCCTCTACTTATATCTAAAATCTTGTGAAAAAATATTATCATTTTATTGTGGTTAGGGTGGTCAGACAGACACCTACTTCTTATTTGTTCCCCGAAATTTAAGTACTACTGCATTGAAATTTCAAATTTTCACCAAATAGATTTTTTCTTAAAACAAACCTAGTAGTTTAGAAACTACATTCAATTTACTATAGATTCTATTCTTACATATTTTTGAAATAATATAGATAACTTATTCAAATTTTTACGTCAAGTTTCCTAACTCTGATTTTTTTGATTTTTTGCCACTTAAGGGCCTGTTTTTTCTATGATTGTCCTACACATACCCTAGTGGTAATGAAATATCGGATACAAAAGGCTCACTGCCAAAATACAAAGGCTCACTACCTAGATCTAGGGATCACTGTCTACATAAAATACAAATAAATAGGTAATGATCCACCACTAGGAGTTCCACACACTTCGCAACTTGAGGAGACAATTATGAATACAATGAAGTATTGTTGCCACAATTCACTCTTCCACACTCTGATTTTCGCACTTGTTTGCACACTCTTCTCTTGCTCGGATCGAATGATGGATGGATATGAAATTCACTACAACTTAACTTGTATGTATACCATCTTCAACCTCAGGAATATTCTCCAAAGTCGGCCATACAATTTCATTTTATAAATTCAAACTAGGTCAGCTACTCAACATTCCCGTGGTGGATAAGAATGTGAGGGGACCAAATACATATTTAGTTTAGGACCCAGATAATATCTTGGATCATGCACATGCTTCCTCAAGTTGATGCAAAACCCAAATGTGATGTGTAGACACCAGGTCAGTCAAACTTAATGAAAACACCAATGAACTCTGAAGTACACACATCACCAACAATATAAAAACACATAGATTTATCAGCACGCTTCACTAGTGATTTTATCATCTCTGAGAACAACTCAGATACATCTGAAACAACTTCAAAAAAATTCATTTTGTAGAGAACACTTCACCAGTTCAACCGAGACAACCAACAAAAACATAGAGACTCCAGAGTAGGTCTTCCAAAGTACCAAACCACAAGAAAATTTGTCAAAACACAGAAATAGTTAGAAAGAGTGATCTCCCATATCCGCAAGATCTAAGGCCAAATATCAGAAGACTGCGGAGCCAAAATATTTCTCCCAATCAATAACCAGATAAATCTGACGAACCAGTTCACACACCGATGAACATAAATTTTCCTCTCGATCAAACCTGAAGCTGAAATATGGAATATATAATCCATTCTAGCTTGTGAACAAACCTATAAATCCACATAGGAATTGGGTCAACATAGGAGAAACACAGACCACCATACCATAGCGTGTTCAAAACATACTTCAACACAACTTTCATTATTTATCAATTTTTCTCAAAAGAACTTGGCAAAAACCAACTTCCACAACCTGTACAAAGTTGACATCAATGAAAACACCACCAAACACATCCATACTTTCAAAAATATCCCCCTTTGTCATTGATGGAAACACATGATGTGAAAAACCATCAAAGACAACATACATGATTTTTAGAAGAGACAACCTGGCAAGCATAAAAGTTTCACATGATTTTTAGGAGCGACAACCTACCAAGCATGCAATTTTCACATGATTCTCTCTCCCCCTTTGACATCAATGGAAAAATAAATTCTTGTCACAAATCTCTTTTCACTCCCCCTAAGGAATACATCCACATTACATACTACAACAATACACTTCTCTACTCCCCCTAAGGAGTAGACCTCAATCATCCCTTTATAACAAAAGAGTCTATGAGTCCACTGGACCGATGCACCTCCATGTGCACTTAGTTCAAAGAAGGAGGGGAAGAAGCCCCTAAATTCCCTCTGAGGTACTCAAAAGTATCCTTTGGAAGGGCCTTAGTGAATATGTCTACAACTTGTTCTTTGGTAGGTACATATTCAAGTCTAACTTCATTCCTCAATAATTTCTCCCTCAAGAAGTGATACTTGATAGATATACACTTTTTTCTAGAATGCATCACTAGATTCTTTGAAATTTTTATAACACTTATATTTTCACAATAGATAGAATTGGGTTCATCACTTACCAAACCTATGTCCATCAAATTATGCTTCATCCAAAGTACCTGCGTACAACAGGATGCTGCTGCAATATATTCTTCTTCTGCAATGGATAGAGAAATTGAATCCTATTTCTTGCTCAACCATGAAACTAATCTTCCTCCAAAAAATAATGCTCCTCCACTTGTACTATTTCGTTCATCTACACATCCATCCAAATCAACATCAATGTAGGTAGCCAAATTTGAATCATTGTCCTTTAGATACCATAGCCCATAGTCTGGAGTTCCTTTAAGATATTTGAATATCCTCGTCACAACTTTAGCATGTGATTCATTCGGTTCTACTCGAAATCTCGCAACTAAACATACTACATGCATAATGTCTAGTCTAGTAGTAGTAAGATATAAAAGTCTACCAATCATGGATCTGTATATGCTCTGATCAACATTAGCAGATTCAACATCCTTACTTAACTTGCATCCAGTTACCATAGGGGCACATACCAGTTTAGAGTCATCCATCCCAAAATTCTTTAACAGTTCCTTAACATACTTAGATTGTGAAATGAATATCCCTTTATCAGTTTGATTAACTTGAAGCCCAAGGAAGAAATTCAGTTCACCAATCATAGACATTTTAAATTATTTTTTCATCTCTTTAGAATTTTTTTTACACATACCTTCATTACCACCAAAAATAATGTCATCAACATATACCACAACTATCAAAATCTTGTCTTTCTCAACCTTGAAGTAGAGATTGTTGTTTGCAGACCCTTTTCTAAATCATTGTTTTGTCAAGTATTTACCCAATCTAGCATACCAAGCTCTAGGAGCTTGCTTCAGTCCATATAATTCTTTATTTAACTTACAGACCATGTTCAGTTTATCTAACAATGAAAAAACTTTCGGTTGCTCCATATACACTTCTTCTTCCAATTCTCCATTCAGAAATGTAGATTTGACATCCATTTGATATACTTTGAATTCTTTATGAGCTGAAAATGCCAAGAACATTCGAATGGATTCCATCCTTGCTACAAGTGAAAAAATTTCTTCAAAATCTATTCCTTCAACGTATGAATATCCTTTACATACAAGTCTTGCTTTATTTCTTACCACTTCACCATCTTCATTCAATTTGTTTCTTAATACCCATTTAAAATCAATTACATTCTTGTTTGCAGGTCTAGGGACTAGTTCCCATGTCTCATTCTTCTTTATCTGTTGTAATTCCTCTTTCATTCCTCTAACCCAAATTTCATCATCACATGCTTCATTCACAATCTTAGGTTCTATCATAGAAAGTAAACATAAGTTTACCTCAACCACTTTGCTTCTTGTCTTCACTACTTCACTTTTGTCTCCAATTATTTGTTCCTTCGAATGATTTTACTGAACATATTAAGAAGTTTTGGGTGCAGGTTCTGAATTTTATTCTTCTTCTTCACTTTGTTCTTTCTCTTCCTTTTCTTCTTCTTGTATTTGCACATAGATAGGCTCATCGGGTTCAACTTTAGTTATCTCCACTGGTCTATACATAGCTTCATCAAACTTCACATTAGTACTTTCAATGATTTTTCTTAGTCTCTTATTAAAATATTTGTAAGTCTTGTTGTTATTTGAATTACCAAGGAAAATTCCTTCATCACATTTAGCATCAAATTTTCCAAGATTTTCTTCATCTCTTCAAATATAACATCTACCTCCAAATACCTTAAATTATTTCACAATAGGGGTCTTACCAGTCCATAACTCATAAGGATTCTTAGTGTTGTTATCTCTACCTTGAACTTTGTTAAGAATGTAAACAACAATGTGAATAGCTTCCCTCCAATACATATTAGGAACATCTCCTTCTTCATCATAGTTCCGATAGCCTCTTGCACAGTTTGGTTCTTCCTTTCTACAACTCTATTTTGTTGCGAGATTCTAGGAGAATAATAATGTCTTTTTATACCATTTTCTTCATAAAATGCATTGGGTATGTGCAAGATCATCATGAAAAAACAAGCCCTTAAGTGGCGATGAAAATTCAGAAAATTAGAGTTAGACAACTTGATGTAAATGTTTGAATAATTTATATATATATTATTTCAAAAATATGTAAGAATAGAATCAATAGCAATTTGAATGTAGTTTCTAAACTACTAGGTTTTTTTTTTTTTTAAAATCTATTTGATGAAAATTTGAAATTTCAATGTAATAATACTTAAATTTCAGGGGGAAAATAAGAAGTAGGTGTTTGTCTAACCACCCTAACCACAATAAAATGATAAAAAAAATTATAAGATTTTAGATATAAGTAGAGGACTCATGTCCCGATGTGATGCATATTTTTTGTAATTTTTTTTCAATTAAATAATTAATTACAATTTTTCTATTACAAATTTTAAAAAATATCAGAACTCATATGTCTAACCACCTTAATTTGTCAAAAATTCATCAAATTCATTTTTTCTTTTTTAATCCTATAGTATGTGAAGCATAGAATGTGACACATGTTTCCGATTCAAAAAAATTGATACCGTTTGAAAGCTATAGATGTTTTTCAATCAGCCTATCAATCAGGACTTCAGTCATAATTCAAATAAAAAATAAATAATAATTATTTATTAAATTCAAATTAAATCATAATTTATATTAGTGGAAAGCTCATAATCTCCTTTAAAAACCCTTTTCGTTTCATCAGTTTTGGGTAAAAAAAAGTCATTAGCCACATGGGCCATCATATCACTTACATATTGCCACTTTTTGGCCCATCATGATCCTGTACACACCCCATTGAACTCGCTAGATGTCAACTCTCTACCTCTATTAGATATGAAACATTTTATCCTCAGGTTTACTTCATTTTCTACTCTTACGTTAAACACCTTGAATCTGTCAAGACCTTAAGACTTTTCTCTAAGAAATGTAACCCATGTCATCCTAGAGTAATCATCAATTAAAAGCATAAAGTACCTACCACCATTCAGGCTTCTTGTTCTTGTAGGACCATAGAGGTTGTATGGATTAATTCTAGCATTTTGGTAGATGATTGAGCCTTTGTTTTAAAATTGTTCCTTCTTTGTTTTCCCATCTGACAACTTCTACAGATTGAATTTGAAGGCTTTATGATTCTAGGAAGATCTCTCACAACTTCTCTAAAAATGATTCTAACTAGATTATCAAAATTCGCATGTCCCATCCTTTGGTGCGAGAGTCAATTCTCACTAATCTTGGAAACAAAAAATTGACCATTACCACCTTTGAGTTGATAGATGTTTCCATGAGTTCCTCTTCCAGCTACAACCATAATTCCAGATCCTTTTTTTATCTCACAAGTGTTATCTTGAAACACAAGCTTAAAACCTTTGCTGCATATTTGTCCAACACTTAAAAGATTATGCCTTAAAACCTTTACATAATAGACATCATTAGTGTTATTTTTTCCATCAAAGCTAATTATTCCTTTACCGAAAATCTTAGCACCAAAATCATCTCCAAACATGACTATACCTCCATCATACTTCTCAGGTTTAGTAAACTTACTCTTATCTCCAGTCATATGATTTGAACATCCATTGTCAAGTACCCAAAAATCTTCATCTTGTCTGCCATGAAAATAAATTACCAGAGTACCTTTTGATTCATTTTTCTTACACTCCGGACTAGGTTCTTTTGCACATTTATTTTCCAAGGCTAGAAACAAATATTCATCCTTGTCTTCCTCAAAGTCAAATTCATCATCAAAGATTCCTGCATCTTCCTTAACATAATACAACTTCTTGAACTTCTTATCTTTCTTATCCTTGTAATTATTGTTATTATCCTTACTCTTATTTTGTGTAGCTATATTAAGACATCTTGATGCATAATGGCCAATATTTCCACAATTGAAATAATTAAAAGCCAACTTACCTTTATATTTACTAGTACCTTTCTTCATTCTCCTTGTAAAATTTGCTTCCAAATCTTTTGCATCATCATCATCATCATCATCTTCTATCTTCATGGCTTTAAAGGTTCGAGCAAAACACTTTTTCTTGAAACTAAAAAAAATGATTTTTTTGTCACTTTAAAATGTGTCTCCATTTGTATTTAAGGTTTCGATAGAAATGGTTTTGGGTGAAAGGGTTTTAGTTGAAACCCTTTCGCTCAAAAATATTTATGTGACATCCTTGTTGGAAACAACCTCATTTTTTTTCATAAATTTCTAAAAACTCCACTTAGACATGATATTTCTTCAGTTATAATGATTTTTTCAAAAAAATAAAAGTACCTTTTTGTAGAGATCAAAGTTAAAAATTCAAATATATAACTTTATTGATATTTTGAGTAGTTGTAATATATATTTTATTTGAAATAACGAAATTAGGTTGTTAAAATAAACACTAAGGATGATTAGAAATTAAAAACAAAATAATAAAACATATTTTAAATTTTTTAAAATATATGGTGCACTAGAGGAGAGAATCCTCTTCAAAAGGGTGTAATTTTTTTTTGGAAATTATAAAAAAATTAGATAATAGTTGATGGCAAATGAAAACTATCAAATTCTACTACGTTTGACTTTGAAATATTGTTACGATGAAAACATCCATCAATTTTTTATATTTTTTACCATGCACTAGATATTGAAGTTATTTATTTGGGAAAAAAATTAGTGCTAAATAAAAAAAAATCTTTATGTTTTTTGATGTCAACTCAACATCACTTTTTCTTGAAATTTTCAACAATTCAAAATCTGCTCTTAACCTTGTAAAAAAAAAAAAAAAAATTAAATTTATCTAAAAAATTATAGGAATAAACTTCATCAAGATTTAGAAATTTCATTAGTTTACATCATTTTGAAATTCAAAACATAAAGATTAGTTTTATGTATTTGATGTTGAGAATTTGTATTTGTGTTGTTGATTCCTTTATAAAGTGTGACACGGGTTTGTACTTTTAGCAAGACATTATATAAATCCACTAAATAATATAGTAAAATTTTAAAGTTTTTAAAAAATATCTCTCTATAGGACTAAGAAAAAATTATTAATATTGGTTAGTGTTTATAATACAAATGCTAAACTAGAGGATCTAACTGAATGCATAAAATGAAACTTCTAGTGAAGTAGAAAAAGAAACATGGTGCAAACCAGAACTAACCTTGGAGGAAGCCAAGAGGTATCTCATCCTTATAATAACCCTAATGCAAAGTGTTCAACAAAAAACTACTAAGCCTTGCGGTTTTATATTTACCTTTACGGCTACGCCTTAATTTACAATTGCTCACTCCCCTTAGAGTGCTCCACGTGGCTGCCTCTCGAAGCTTTTGCTTTTCGCATCGCCTCGCTTTTTTTCGGTCTTCGTCTGCGTGTCGCATGGCTTTTTCTAGCTGCTTTTAAAAGCTGGGCCCGCCTTGTACTTTCTTTTGCTCAGAGCACTCCACATGGCTGCCTCTCAAAGCTTTTGCTTTTTGCATCACCTCACTTTCTGTCGAGCTCCATCTGAGTGACATCTGGCAATTACTGATGTGCCAGTTACCTTGGAAACGTTGCTAAAACTTTTGTACTCACCTGCTGCCATGTCTCTTGTTGTGGTGCCACGTGTTCTCCCCTTCAATTGCATGGTTATTTGTTCCATGTCATGGCTTCGCTAGCATGCTCCTAGCTGATTGATGATTGTTGTGGCGGTTCGAGATGATCTGGGTCATCGGTCTCTGCTTGCAGTGGCTTTTCTCTTAATACATTTTCAGGCGGTGGGCTGCCCTATATGTACGACCACGTTTCTTTTTATTAGGTGGTTAATTAAGTTTTGTAAAAACTCTCAAGCATTGGGAAGAAGGCCTTTGTAATAGTTTTGTCTAATTTGAAGACTCCAAACAATGCCAAATAAATTGAGGCTCTTTGTTTATTCATGTATTTAGTGAGACTATTGATCTATGTCGTTTTCTTCTTTCATTGTATGAATGCCTGTTCTTCAGCTTTCTGTAATCTTTCATAACTCAATAAATACAGATCATGTTTTCTTTGACTCTTCTATGTTAAGCTAACAGTTATGCTAAGATTATGTTATGCAAATTAGAGGGTACTCTTACATTTTAAGTGCTTTTGAGAAAATTAGCTTAATGAACAACAATTTAGTGGTTCAGGCCTTTGCAATGTATATTGTGCTCTAGTAAATTTGCTTAAGACTTTGGCTCATTTCCTATAGTATAAATTTCATATTTCTTCTATCTTTCTTACCTTTTACTCCCCACCACTAAATGAAAAGCCAGCTTCGGTAAAATCCTAGAGTTCACTTAACTAGTGCACAACATCCCCCAATAGCTAAGTTTCCCATGAGACTGCTACTACATGCAAAATTCTATGTCAACAGTTCTTTTTTCTAGCAGGCCCGGTGGGATTCGAACCCACAATTGCCTGATTTTATAGGAGTGTGTGAGCCATCGGCCTGTAACTAGGTCGTAGACTACACGAGTCCCTAGCCAGCTTATACCATCATTAGTTTTTGTACACACGAGAGGTCGCTGAGGCAACCCTTCACCTCCTTCATCTCCTCTATCACCTTCTACTCCACCGTCGCCTGCTCTGACTAATCCTATGGCTACTGTCGCTAGAAACTATGTGGCCTAGGACTCCGACAGTCCTTTAGTTGCACCTGTGCCTCCTATAGTATGGGCTCCCATTCTTGCTTCTGCTCTTAAAGCTATCCCTAAGTATTTCGGGGACGAGTCAAAGATACCAACAAAGCATCTGCAAGATGTGGTAGACGTATGTCTTGTACACAGCGTACCAAATGAAAATGTAGCTCTTAGGCTGTTGGCCACCTCCTTCCGAGGAAAGGCGCTGAACTGGTACCAGACTCTTGAAGCTAGTACTATTGCAACTTGGGACCAGCTTGGAGCTTCGTTTTATGAATGATTCTCCAATGCTGGTGATAGATCATCATTGTACCATCAACTAGAAAATATAAAGTGAGCTCCTCATGAAGCTCTACTCGATTTCAATGCGAGGTTCCATTCGACCTGATAGAGAGTGCCTATTGGCAGCCGACCACCTCCGGATTTGGCATTCATGTTCTACCTAAAGTCGATCAATGTCGACATCTCCATGATGTTACAAGTTTTGGGCGGAGAAAATTTACCCAATGCTTATGCCTTGGTTGTCACTATAGAAAATAACCTAATTGCCACTGGAAAGTTGGCACCGAGATTGATAATTCCGCTGTTTCCTGAATGCAACGCCATGGAGGCTGAAGTTCCTTCCACTAGTGCACCTACAATGCCTCCCCAATCTATGTACGTATATCTCAGAAGTGCTCCGACGATAGCTCTGATAGTAGCTCCTATGCCTAATCCCTTGGCTGCCGAGATGAACGAGATGAGAGAATAGATGCGAGCCATGACTAATGACTTAACTACTATGAAGCGCCAACAATATAGTTATCAGAAGCTGGCTTACCAGAGTTACCAGGGTGGAAAAGCTTTGTACCAATCAAATCAATGGCAGGATAGGTCACGTAGAAATAACTCAGGTTAGCCAAGTAACCAAATAGTTTCGGTAACCCTATCGATGCAGGTCATCCATCCTAGTTCGAACAAAGAGCTATTAATTGGACAAAATAACTCAGCTGAAGATGCCAATTCATGGTGCTTTCCTTGCAATGATGCACACATGCCAAGAAATTATCTGAGGAGGAACTTGCAACAAAAGATCGCTGACCAGCATAGCCAAGGTGGCACACCGACCCCGGTAACCCATCATATGCCTCTCAGTAGATGGAAAATTTTATCTTTGCCTCTCAAATGCAAGAGATGTCCATTCAGCAAGAATTAGACATTATCCCAGACCAGACTCTCTTTTCTTGGATGGAAGGAGAAGAGTCAGTGTTTCTGAACGACATCCCAATGGATAAAGTGCCCCAAGTACAATTTGACTACAACACATGTTCAAAGCGTAGATTCACCGGGGAGTTCACAACCATGCCTACCAATGTTTCATCACAACCAATGCCTATCCCAGTGGTAGGCCCATTGCCCATCCCACCACAGTCTAAGGCGGCTATTCCTAGCTCTCTGAATCCACTTCCTCTTAAGGCGAAAGCTCCATCGATCACCCCTATTGTTGCCAAACAATCGGACGTGTCGGCCGCAAAGCCAATGTCAACTGCGAAACCTAAAGAGAAAGCTATTGTGACTCACCAGTCGAGAGTGCAGTTCAACATGGTGGAACAACTGAAGAAGTCATCTGCCAATGCTTCTCTGTGGGATGTCCTGGCTATTCTGGAGCAGAAGGTACTATTGCAAAAGGCTTTTTCAGCAAAAGAGGATGCGAAGGTTCCTACTCAATCTAATGAGGAGAAATTATCCAAGCCCGACCTAGATAAAGTGCTAACAATTCAACTAGAGGAGAAGCTTGAGTTCGGAAAGGAAAGTAAGCCTAAACCTAAGCCTTTCTTTCTAACACTTATTATTGGTGACAAGCTGTTACATAATTGTATGATTGACTCTAGTGCTAGCACCACTGTCATGCCAAAGCAAGTAGTTGATGCTTTGGGTTTAAAAAATGAGCCTTTGAACAAAGGAGTCATGCAACTAGATGCAAATAAGGTTGATACCGTCAGGATAATCAAGGGTTTCCCTATGACTTTGTTTGCCTGCCCGAGTATCATTGTAAATCAGGATACTATACTCATTGATATTCCTCCTCTATTTGGGATTTGTTTATCCTAGGAGTTCACAACAAATTTCGGGGGATATCTAGCACTGGATTGGTCACACCTAATTCTTAGGACCAAGCATGGAGCCAAGATGAAACTATTGATGAAAACTTTGCATTTCGTACATGTTGACGAGGCCCTACTCAATTTTGAAGCAGCAAATACTTCAATCACTCGAGAAGAAAGGTTCAATGTGGAATTTATTGAAGAAGAGGAGGCTACTACCTCCCAGACAGAAGATGAAGAGAATTTTTTGAAAGAGTTTATTGATATAGAACCTTTCAGGAATTACCATGCAACTGGCCTCGGAACCTATGTTATACATGAAGAAGGGCAGATTATGTCCAAAGTTACTAAGGAGCCTGGAGGTGAACTATCTTCAGAAATATGGAATTTGTACTTTGATGGCACAAGATGTAGAGTGGGAGATGGAGTGGGAATTTATTTGATATCTCCTAATGACGAAAAGACCTTGAGGTCGTATCGCTTCCAATTCATGTGCTCAAACAACAAAGCAAAATATGAAGGTCTGGTCCATGGTTTAAGCCTTGCAGAACAAATGGGTTCAATGCATATAAGTGTGTTCAGAGATTCGGAGCTAGTGGTCAACCAAATCCATGGGACTTCTGCTACAAAGAATATCCGTATGTGATCCTATTGACTTAGAGTCTGAGATCTGATTGACAACTTTAAGGCTTTCAATATTCAAGTTATTCCTAGGGAGATGAATTCTGAAGCCGACAGAATGACAACTGTCGGGGCTTAGTTTGAGCCGACCTCTAAATTATTAAGGAATAAGTATGCGGTAAGGGTAATTGTAAGACCTGTTGTTCTAGATAATAATCGAGATTGGAAAGTGTTCGATAGCGATGCTCATATTGCATCATTCCTCCAGTCGTCTAGTGAATTTTCCGATCAGCTGCAATCGAAGATCACCGAAGCTTATGGGGATCAAATTATCTAGTTGAAATCAAATAAGCTTCCAAGAGGGCTAGTCACTCTAGAGAGCCTTTTTGATTATGAGGATGCGGTGAGATAAAAAAGGAAACTCATGGTTGACAAAGGTGATTACAATGATTTGCATATCGAGGAAGACAAAAAGCTCAAAGATGAGAAAGAAGTTTCTCAAAAGAATAAGGACAGACTAAGACATTTCTGCGAAGAATATCTGAGTGTAGTAGCATGGTCATATGATGATCTTAAAGGATACGATCCCAAGATCATCGAGCATAAAATTGAGTTATCAGTAAGGGCGAAGCCAGTCCATCAAAGGCAGAGACCTGTGAATCCAAAGATAGAGTCCCTCATGTCACAAGAGTTAAATAAGTTGATTGCATCCTGAATAGTGTTTCCAATCAAACACAACACTTGGGTATCAAATTTGGTGCTGGTCCAGAAGAAAAATGGGGACATACGTCTGTGTGTAGACTTTTGAAACTTGAATAGTTCATCCTTAAAGGATCATTACCCCTTGCCTTCAATGGAGGTAATTCTACAAACTATAGTTGGCTCTAAAATATTTTCAATGTTGGACGATTTTTCGGGCTACAACTAGATTCGAGTAAAGGAGGAGGATCAACACAAGACAATGTTCACCACTAAGTGGGGGACTTATGCATATGCCAAGATGCCTTTTGGAATTTCGAATGCTGGAGCCACTTTTCAGAGGGCTATGAATATTGCCTTTAAGGATTTGATCCATAAGATTATACTCATCTATCTGGTCGATTTGACAGTATTTTCAAAATCTGTTGATGATCATTTTGATCATTTGGAGCTTGTCTTCCAGAAGTGCCAAGAATTGGGGATTTCTGTAAATCCGAAGAAATGTGTGTTCAGAGTTCCCTAGGGGAAGCTATTGAAATATTTTGTCTCTAAGGAAGGCATTTCCATTGATCTAGAAAGAGTTGATACGATCTGGGAACTTCTATTATCTATCAACAAGAAGGGTGTGCAGTCTTTCCTGGGTAAGGTCAACTTTATTCGCCGATTCATTGTAGATTTTGCAGGGACCATTCAACCTATTACCTTGATGCTAAAGAAGGACCAAATTTTCAAATGGATGGCAGAGGCCAAAAAAGCTTTTGAGCTTATAAAGGAGGCTATTTCTTCTACTCCTGTGTTGATAAATCCCGACCTATTGAAGGATTTTATTATGTATGTTTCTAGGGGTGGCAATAGTATTGGCACAATACTTATGCAAAATGATGATGAAGAGAAAAGGGAGTCCCCTATTGCTTTCTATTCACGAACCTTGAAGGAGTACGAATTAAAGTACAACTTTGTAGAAAAGCAAGCCTTTGCCATTGTTAAAGGGCTTAAGAAGTTCCGACATTTGATATCGTATAACAAGGTGATTATTTGTGTACCACATCCTAGTGTGCGGAAGTATATCATGGAGGGAGAAATCATGAAAAAGAGAGCTTATTGGATCATGAAGATCCTGGAATATGACATTGAATTTAGACCTATTAAGGCTATCAAAGGAAAAGGATTATGCGAATATCTCACAGAAAGTAGTGAAATAATGACAGAGCTTGAGGCTTCAGAACCTGTGTTTTTGAACGAAGAAAAATCTTAGGGTGACTGGCTGGAAGATAGAATAAGCTTCATGTAGACAGGAAGGTATCCGATCAATCTTCCTTCTTTTAAAAGGCACTTCTATCATTTGCAAAATAGTAATTATGTTCTCCTGGAGGGTGTCCTATTTAAAAGAAATTTTGATGGCATTCTGCTAAGGTGTGTAAATGAGGAGCAGGCCAAGAAAATATTAGATCAATACAACAATAGTCTGGCTAGAGGACATTTTTCTAGAAGCACCACGGCGATTAAAGTTATATGTGCTGGTTATTTTTGGCCAACGCTTTTTAATGATGCATTCTTATTGAGTAGGTCTTGCAATGAATGTCAGTTTC